>BQNB010070681.1:0-25000 GCA_026074375.1 Tanacetum coccineum
GTACTAACTTTTATACTAGCAGTAGTAACTACTTAGCATATTTTCTAGTCTTTATCTCTGAGCAGTCTTAACTTCCACTAGTAGTAGTAAATTTCCCTAGCAGTAGTAACTTCCTCTAGCAGTCTTAAACACTTAGAATAATTTTCATTAAAGTTCACCAGCAGCACTAACTTTGACTGAGCAACATTAACATCAATAAGAACAGCAGTAATTCCAAACAGCATCAAGAAGCTTTTAATCCCAACATCGCATTTTTGAAAGGCATCATCCTTGCAAGAACCAGCTAAGGTTGAAGACTATTCAAACTTAGCTCTCAGAACATCCCACAACTCTGGATCAGCATCTTGAGCTTGAAGATTCGTATTCATCTTTAAATAGAGTTGTTGTTGTAGATTAGAAGTTGTTGTTTTAGAAGTGGAATCATGATGTGTTGTTGCAGTGGTGTTTATTTTAGAGTTTTCAAGTTTTAAATTTATATTTTACCAACTTTACCTAAAACAACACTTTAACGGGCAGTGTACCCGATCAGATGTAGTTTTGTTGGTAAGTAGGGTGTCGATCACTAAGAGCGAGAATGAAATCTTAATTCTATCAATATTTTGGTTAACTAAACTAGGTTAATTTAAGCTATGTTAGTTCTAATCTATGTTAAACCTATGTTAATCCTAATTCTAACGGATAAGGGGGGTTTTAGCTTGAGAGACTGGCACAGGTTTTGTGGTAACTTAGATCAATTTAAGGCACAATAACATACGCAAGCAGACAGATAAAAGATAAAAGAGCAGTCTAGCCAAATATAAGAAAACTGTATTAACCATGATTAATCCAATTAAAACGTTGGTTTGTTTATTTAGTGCAATGAGTGCTTGCTCGAGGCAGCATATCATTCCAAAATTTAGGCGGGACTTCTTCCTAAAACTTAGACACGTAGAATTCTGTCACAATTAAACGCATCCGTATAAAGCATCCTATTTGCTGATTATAATCTATCTTAGGTGATTAATAATGGTGATCTTATTAAACCCTAGCTCATAGAGACTTTAGCCACTTACTGCTTATTGGCAATTTATATTCTAGTAGTCCATTGTCCAAGTCTTTACCAAAGGAATCCGTAAGTTATTTGTTGATCCTAGGTCACCTGCTAGTCCAACTTGTTCACATATCCCAAAGGTAAAGATAGGAAATTAATTGTGATCCTATTGATCTAGATATATAAATCACTATATAGAGAGCCAGCATCTAGCTAACTTGGTTAGTATCACTAGATCCGGTTGAATAATAGGTCGCATACAAAAGCATGTAAACAAGTATGAACTGATAAACATAAACAAGCAATCAATGATAAATTAAGCATTCGATATAAACAAACCAAACACTTAAATCTTTATAACCATGGCTAATACCCAAGGGTATTAGCCCTTAATCATCATAATTAATACAAAAGTAATAATCCAACCAAGGTAAACTAACCGAGTTAAACGAATGATACCAAAAATCGAACGATTACAAGAGTATAGGAGATTACAAGGTGTTTCCTATGGAATTAGTAGCTTTGCTTGACCTCTTATGCTCTTCTTGTCTTATGAAAATCGACTTTTGTGATTAAGGTATCAAAAATATGATCAAGCACACTGAAAACCCATTTTTAGGTTTTCTATTTATACTATCTGGAATTTGGTCGATATGATGTATCGATTGAGTTGGATACAGCGTATCAGGGGTTTCTTAGAGTAGGGTACACGTTCGATATCTTCCAAAATATTTTATTACTTTATATTGAATACGACGTATGGATGTCTCTTGGATATGGCGTATTAGACTTTGTATCTTTGTGGTTTCTTGTGAAGCGCAGGCACAGATACGTCGTATCTTCCTTGATGGATACGGCGTATAGGATTTCAAAATAGTAATCTTCAAATGTCTTTGTTTAAGCTCCAGAATGCGTTCCTTTTAGCTAATCTTCACCAAGTACTCCATAATTACTACAAATCTCAAATATAAATGATTAAGTAACAATTTTTGCAATAATTATACAAAATGGGTTATTTATATGGGATAAATGTCACACCCCCAAAATATCAGAGTATAATGGCAACCGGGGGCGTGTGACTTCATAAATATCACAACACAAGGCAATAAAGAACGCCCTCTATATGAGACGTTTTAGAAAATTGATCATTTGCAATAGGTAGTAATAAATTGTTTAAACATTGTGCGGAAGCATAAATCAACAAGACAACATGGTTTTTAAATGGAACAAATGATCTTTAGCTAAACTGGAAATGACTGCAATGCATGAGACTTCATATAGCATCTTCACTCTTAACACCTGAGAAAAACATTGCTAAAGCGTCAACATAAAGTTGGTGAGTTCATAGGTTTGTTTGTTTGATAATAGTGATGAACCACAAGATTTTAACCATAGTGTGAAATATAGTATCCCTATAAGTCACCAATGAAAAGCATTTACTATTGTCTAAGCTCATGACACCGACGCGTTAACCTGTGTGTATCCCACAAAATGAATGCCCATGCAGGTGACAAACCCAGGACACCCGTAATGTCTCAAATGAAACTGTATTCGCTTGACTAATGTCAGTCCAAGACAAACAGGGATGTCAATCCCGATAGATCTACCCATAACATTCGCGCTTACAAGCAATTAACGGTTCATGATAGCGGGCAATTAGCAACTTGGGTTTAATAGGGACTTAGACCAATCAGTAATGAGTAATTATACTTGTGTTCATGCGTTTGAAATAAGCAATGTTCTCACCCCAAAAGATGATTTAAAAACATTAGAGTAGGGGCTATAAAAACTCACCTTAATGATAATAGCAAAATACTGCAATAAGCTGTAGGCACAAAAAATTAATACAACACTATATCTGACACCTAAATAATGAAATTATGCCTACTTTAACATATATGCCCAACAAATAAGTACAATGCATTATCCATCCTTAGTAAGTGCTTTGAGTTTATGAAAATCTTTATTCATAATAATTGCAAAAGTCAAGGTTCTTATGATACGTCTTTTCTCATTAGGTCAAGTTCTCTACTATATGTTCATATACGTATGTCATGTTACTTACCCATAAAATATTAGAGGTTGTATAGTATAAGATTATGATGGATTCCATGGTCGGATAAATCTCTAAGTTACTTATGTCCGAATGTCCAAAAATAGGTTTTTACATCTATTAGGTCTACATAAAAGTATAAATTTCCAAGTTATCATGTTTCAAGTAGTTTAATAGGTAAGGATTAGTATGAAATGATATAAGTCTTGATTAGGTCTCATTTTACCAAAAATAAGTTAAAGTGTTTAAGAAAATACTAGCAGAATTTATTATGACTTTATTCTAAACGGGTTAACTTTAAGTGTTCGCCACGACTTCGTTATTCGTCATTTTTACTTGGTTCTTTTGATGCCTTCTTTTCATATTATAATCCATCTAAAACAGTAGGGTTTCCATTTTAATATCACTTCTAGGTGTCTTGTTAAATTAGCAAAATTTGGTGTATAATTATGATCCTTTATATTACACATAAAATCATAGATCTTCTTGGGTCGATATCTTGGTCGTTTCTTATCCGTTTTAAGTGATTCCAAAGGCCAATGAAAGCTTATTATGTATAATTTATAATGGTCAAGGGTTATGTTCTTACTTTTTAACCATTTATGTTCGAAATCAAATTTAATATGACATGTTTTTACGTACGCATGTAGGTTTTTACGTATGCATGTAGGTTTTTACGTGTGTATGCAACTTCCTTCAAGTTATGTTTAAACTTTAAGCCCTTCTAATTAGGACTAATTAATGTAATAAAAAGTATTGACCATGGAAAAATGCAACTCACAATGGTTTAGATGATTCAAGAGACGTACGAGCTAAAAATCCTAGAAAACCCATGTTTTCTACTTCTACTCGTACAAACCAAAACCAAAGCTTAAATCTTGAGTAGGTACTGTCTTGTCAAAGGAATGTATTTAAAGCTTGTGTACACGAAATGGAGCAAAGGACTTGTATACACGAAACTAGAGTTTCGTGTTTCTTCGCCTAGTTTACGTACTAGACCGAAGGTTTTAGGACAAATGGAGATAGTTCTTGCTTAGGTTTCTTGTGTAGGTGTTTAAGTAACATATGAATGAGGTTTACAAGCAGCAAGTGAGTGTTTTTGTTGAACAAAATGGTGATATGGGGCTGTTTTGAGTACTCGGCCAAGAAATGAACCGAAATGGGTGTTGGGTTTGTGTTTACGAATGGTGTGCTTCACCAAGGACTCAAGAGATTAATTTATAGCTTCCATGAATAATGAAATCTCAGCCATTATCATAAGGAATAGTGTGTTGATGAAAAAGATTTTAGGGATTTTAGTATGGGTGGTGGGGAAGTATGGGCTTATTATGGTTTTATTAGGCTAGCAACTTGTAAAATAATGTATGGTAGATTAATAATCTGATTTTGTGATGTAAAAACATGTTACCAAGGTAAATGTAAATGGTTAATGAAAGGTAATAAGGAAAATAAGTGAAGTGTTTTGTATAAAGTGGTAATTGGTAAAGTTAAGTGGTATAAACTTGAATTCAAGGTAATTTGTGGGTAAAACTTATTAAAGTATATGTAACATGGGTAAACAAGGTTTACTTGAGTGTTAGATATGACGGGTTGAGTTTACGGCAAGTTAAATGGAAGTAAACATGACTATTGGGTGAATTAGGGTAATTAGCGGTTAAATAAACGTACACGGGTATTTGAATGTTTAGAGTATTATTTTATGAGTTTACTACTGATGTAAACTCATTTTAGGGTCTTTTTTAGGTGTTGGGATCACAAAGACATGAGAAAAATGTTTCGTTCACAAATAATGCAAAAGATATGATTGTATTGTTAATAGGCTCTAAAATATCCTTTTAGACTTAATATGCAATATTAATGACATTTACATGGTACTTAGGCTCTCTATAGCCTATAATATTGTATCTCACTCTTAGGATAACTTCCTTTTGAGATTAAGTGGTAATTTGATAATTTTACGATAAGTAGTTAAACCTAAATGGTAAAAAGTAAAACCTGAATTTTTACAGGTGTCACAGCCTCCCAATGTTAGAAGATTTTGTCCCGAAATCAAGATGTTGTATGTGAGATAAATGTCGAAGAGAGGATGGAAGTGTCTAGTAGGAGTCCAACGGCTAGTAATAGTGCCTAGCCATTACTTTCCTCCATAAATTTCAATTTTTTTTACCTTTTATCATCACAAACTAAATCTTTTTGTTTCTCTCAAATTTTTCTTATTTTTGGTTAGAATGTCGTATCTCATGCCTATGATTGCGATTGTGTTCGTTTGGGTGGTTGCTATTTACTTGGCGAGCGTCCCACAAGAAGAAGATCAAGTGTTTGTAGTTGTAATACTGAGGCTTATTGTGCCACTCATTATTCTGTCAATTGGTGTGGAAGCATTTTGGAAAGAGTAGTTACTGTAGGTAGACGAGTGGTTTGTACTACCGCTTTATTTTTGGTATTCCATTTAGTCGTACTTTGATCTTTTAAGGAAAATAATCGAATGTTTCATTCTTGACTTTGTTCATGTATGGTTAATTTCTCACGAGGTACTTTTAATGAATTATAATCTCCATGGTTGCTCAAAGTTTATATTGTTTCATTCATTGACGTGTTCATATGTATATTCCTTTACTTAATTTAGATAACTTGTTATTGGCACATCATGCCTTGGGACTACTTTTTGTCATTACAGTTTTGTCAATACGTTGATTGGTATAGGGGTATCAAAATACGTGTAGTTCAAGACTTTTTAACTCATATATAAACTATATAAAGTATGTGTAGTCTAATGTTTATATCATATGTAGCCCATATGAAGTATATGTATTCAACCATATGTAGCCCATATGAAGTGTATGTAGTTCAATCATATGTAGCCCATATGAAGTATATGCAGTTCTTTATTTGTTGATTCACATGTACCCCATATTAAGTAAGCATCAATAACGGATGTTAATCACATTAAGCATATATGTAGTATCGTTCCCCTATTTTTATTTAGTTGGCTAAAGTGATGATTAGAACTTTTGGATAGTTCTTTTTGGATTTGTTCTTTCAATGCGTTATCATTTATCAATGTGAGTGAAATGTCAGTCCTTACGGCTCTTGACGTAGTCCTCCCAAATTTCTTGTTAATATTAGTTTATATGGTGATAAAATCAAGAATATAATCGAAAGATAAACTTTTAATTCTACGGTGTGAGTCGGAGACGTCTTTGGATATGACACTTGTTTATATGATGACCGTCGTGTTGCTTTAGTAATATAGTTATGAATATGATGGATTAGTAAAAGAAGGTATCTTTAAATTCTTGTTTCACGTATAGCGACTACTGTGAGCATTCATCTGTCTACCTAACTTATACATAGTTGATCAGGCTATGTATACCTTAGGTTCACATTGTCATCCTCCTTTTCGTCAATTTTTAGTTAGTTGTTTGTGATTGTAGGCATAACTGGTATTTTAGGTACTCGTGGTATATATAAATCATCCTGCTTTCCAAACATTAGATGAATGATGCTATTTTACATGTCAAGTTGTGATTTAATATTTCTTTGCCAATTTCCACCATACATGTGGTCCTCCGAAAAGTTTATATTCACTTTATGTGTTTATCTTACCACGTGTATATCGTTACCCTTCAGATATTGATATGTACACTTTATGTGTTTGTGAAGTTATAATCTCCGCGTATATGTTATTTCCAGTAAGCGTTTTTGTTGAAATTTCAAGGTTCGAATTGTAATTGTTTTCTGTTGGTCATGACTATACCCCGTCATTATTTCTTGAATATTTTAATCATTATTTCTCACAAACTCCCATACATACTCGGCCGCTCATCTCCTATATCTTTCAAATTTCAAATTTCAAATTTTACTCACTCCTCACTTCAAATTATTACCATCACCCAATTTACTCCTTTTTCCCAAAGTTATCGGATCTTAACCATCATGGAATTTCCAGTCGAGATTTTCACTCCCGTTATGATCATAATCATCACAACACTCGTCTTGCTTGTCTACCCGATGTGTTTCTTCTCGTACGGCGATGTATCTTTCGTTTTAGTAATTTATATCTTTGTTGTATTCCCGATACTTTGTATCTTATTATATTATGAACAGAAATATTATGGATTTATTTAAATAAGATTCCGTGTTTGATATTTTATTGCTTTATCATTACTGTTATAACCACGTATAGCTTACATTAGTATGTACCTCATCTCGTGTCTTGGTATGATCCAAGGTTATCACTTGGTAGACTTTTTCTCCGAAGAAATTTGTATTTCTATTTTCGTGGAAAAGCGTTTATTGGTTGCGAAGAAATTTGACTAACAAACTGCCAAATAGTGATGGAAGGAAATAATTTTGGTAGAGGTTACTGTTTCTCATCCGAAACATGATATGTGGGCCTTTGAAATGATCATTCGAGGTTCGTAGCGTTAATCGGAAATAGTTTCCCTATCTCCGTTCCCTGATCACATGATTGCATTCTTCATTTGTTGGGCAATGTGCATACTTGTTTTGTACTGAGCAATATTTTCAATAGCGTCATTTAATTGGCGGATTAAGATGTTCTTCATATGATTTCAAAAAAAAATTCAATATATGATTAATTCTTTACAGGTTAGGTGCTCTGATTTTTTTTACGTTTGGTTTTTATCACGATGTACTTGTACATTATCAGTATTATGGGAAAATTCTTAGGAAAGAATTGATACTTCGTACATTGCTTTGCAAAATAAAAAGGTACAAGTATTTTATTGATTTATTCCCTTAGGAGTCACTTTGTGAATCGAGATACAATGTTATAGCGAGTCAGGCTGTTTAGCCTACAGGCCTAAACGGGCTAGGATTGATTGAATCTGAGCATGATCCTCAGCTTGTCTAGCTTCGGCATCATCTACTCTTAATTGTAATACTGCAATCTCATTCTCTGAGGCAGCGAGAGAATCTTGTAGTTCGGAAATTAGGACTTCCTTGTCCTCTCTATCCGCATGAAGAGTGTCAATCTCTACCTCAATATCTTCCAGTCTGGCTGTGAGGTCTTCTGGGTTGAGCTCGGGTGACTCAGATGCTGCTGGTTCGCCGTCTGAGAAAGTAGTGGCATCCGGGTAAGATGGTGATGAGGGTGATCTACTTCTCTTTCGAGATGGTCCAGGTGCTAGTTCAAGTTCTGTACGGACACTATGATCCTTTGGTAACCATGTTTCAAGAGAGGGTTCACGCGTTGTAGTAGAAGTTAGGGCTAATTCCACATTAAGTAATGGTATTGCCTGGGATGTTGGTAAGTCAGATTTCATTGGAACAGAGTGTTCCATGGTAACTTCCTTTTTAGGGGAGTTGACCGGTATGGTGTTGGAAGGGGTTTGAGACATTTCTCGGGTATGTGATATATAATAGGATAGATTTCTTATTTCAACTCATGTGACTGGGTAGTAGTTACCCTAGGGGAGATATTTATATTTGAGGCAAGATGTATTGTTTATTTTGAATAATTGTGCAAACCGGGTTTGGGTGGGAATAAATGAGTCCAAAAAGTTGCGTTTCTAGAAGATCTCTAGGAATATCTTAGTAACATGGAGTCATAACATGACTAGCCAGAATTCGTAGTTATATGGACAATACAATCTTTACAGTTTCATTAAATGTTCATCCCGTGTAGAAGTTTTCTTGTTCAATTAGTCTCGACTAAGGGTCATTCCTAAGTGAGGAATGTTAACGAAAGTACTTTTAAGGAATAATCTTATTTCTCATGAGTTTTACCCACCACTAGGGATTTTAACAAAGATTTTGGGTTATGGAATAACCACCCACATAATTAAACCTTGCGGCCTGATCAAACAAGAACAGCCTTGATGTTGATTTAAGTATTGTTATGTTTCTCAATCTTTTTGGTGCTCTGCTTGATTTACTAGGCAAATATTTGTTGGTCTAAACTTTAATATTTTAATTTGGCATGTGGGGGGGGTAACCCATAATGTGTTGTAAGATTCCTGACAATAGGTATAAACTGAACGGAGTTGACACACGAATTGGTGTAAAACTTTTTATATCTTCAAATTGTTTATTTCGACTGTTGCTTCTTACTTTTACCGTTTATATCTTATCCTCTTGCTGTTATGAATTTGTTATCCTAGATTTCAAGTGATGTTGTATTCATCGATTATTGGTGCATTTAAGTGATGCATACTTTTGGTAAATTCTTGTATACTTCAAAATACTTTTAAGTAGGTACTGATGTCTTATATAAATAGTCATTTATATAAGTAATGTAGGCAACCCAAAAGGTTGTTATAGTGAAATAACGAGAATGCGGTTCCCAAAGTAGTCCGCAGTGTTTATATATAGCTCTCATATAATGAGATAGTAAGTATGTAATTACTGATGTAATCCATATCGTGTATGGAAATAAATCTTATATAGTGAAATACTGATTATACGAATAGGGCTAACTACCCAATGAAAATCGCATAAGGTATGGGAGTTCCTGTACTATGACGATATAAAGGTGTAAATCATAGAACATGTCATCCCCTAACCATGGATGATAATTTGTAGTCCAAAAGATCAAGTATCCCATGATGGACAAATAGTAGTTCAGTTAATTGGTGATATCATGTCAAACGGTTACTAACTTAGAAAGCAGATAGCAGTAGATAGAGTGCACGTTATTATGTCACGTTTTTTTAAGGCCAGTTTATAGTCTGATGTTACTAATGCACATTGAGTTTCTATAATCAAGGGCTCTGATACCATCTGTTCACACCCCAAAATATCAAAGTATAATGGCAACCGGGGGTGTGTGACTTCATAAATATCACAACACAAGGCAATAAAGAATGCCCTCTATATGAGACGGTTTAGAAAATTGATCATTTGCAATAGGTAGTAATAAATTGTTCTTAATCATTGTGCGAAAGGTATAAAATCAACAAGACAAACATGTTGTTAAATGGAACCAAAAGATCTTTGCTAAAAAAAATGGAAATGACTGCAATGCATTGAGACTTCATTATAGCATCTTCCACTCTTAATACACCTGAAGAAAAACATTTGCTAAAGCGTCAACATAAAGTTGGTGGAGTTCTTAGGTTTGTTTGTTGATAATAGTGATGAACCACCAGATTTTAACCAATAGTGGAAATATAAGTATCTTATAACTACCAATGAAAATTCATTTTCTATTGTCCTAAGTATTCAACGATTTTGTCCGCCAGTTAACCTGTGTGTATCCACAAAATAACTGCCTATGTAGGTGCCAAATCCAGGACCCCGTTAATGTCTCAAGTGAATACTGTATTCGCTTGAATAATGTCAGTCCAGACGAATCAGGGATGTCAATCCTGATAGATATTACCATAACATTCGCGAGCTTTCAAGCATTAACGGTTCATGATAGCGGGCAATTAGTAACTTGGATTTAATAGGGACTTAGACCAATCAGTAATGAGTAATTGTACTTGTGTTCATGCGTTTGAAATAAGCAATGTTCTCACCCTAAAAGATGATTTAAAAACAGTAGACTATGAAAACTCACCTTAATGATAATAGCAAAATACTGCAATAAGCCATAGGCACGGAAAATTGATACAACACTCTATCCGACACTAATAATGAATCTGTACTACTTTAACATGTATGCCGAACAAATAAGTACAATGCATTATCCATCCTTAGTAAGTGCTTTGAGTTTATGAAAATCCTTATTCATAATAATTGCAAAAGTCAAACTTCTCATGATACGTCTTTCCTCATTAGGTCAAGTTCTCCACTATATGTTCATATTCGTATGTCATGTTACTTAACCATAAAATATTAGAGGTTGTATAGTATAAGATTATGATGGGTCTTAATGGTGGATAAGTCTCTTAAGTGAGTCAAAACAGTTTACTTATGTCCGAATGTCAAAAAGTTGGTTTTTACGTACTATTGGGTCTTCATAAAAGTATTAAATTCCTAAAATTATATTGTTTCAAGTAGTTTTTAATAGGTAAGGATTAGTTTGAAATGATTAAGTCTTGATTAGGTCTATTTTACCAAAAATAGTTAGAGTTTTAAGGAAAATCAGCAGAGAATTTATTATGACTTTATTCTAAACGGGTAAACTTTAAGGTATAGTTCGCCCCACGATTTGTTATTCATCCTTTTACTTGGTTCTTTTGTGCATTCTTTTCTACTATTAATTCCATCGAAAATTGTGGGTTTCCATTTTAATATCACTTCTAGGTGCCCTTGTTAAAAGCAAAAAATTTTGGTGCATAATTATGATCCTTTATATTTCAAATAAAATCATAGATCTTCTCGGGTCAATATCTTGGTCGTTTCTTATCCGTTTTAAATGATTCCAAAGGCTAATGAAAGCTTATTATGTCTACTTTATAATGGTTAAGGTATGTTTTACTTGTCTTGTTAAATATTTCTGTTCAAAATCAAATTTAATATGACACTGTTCTTTACGTACGCATGTTAGGTTTTTACGTATGCATGTAGGTTTTTACATGTGATGGCACTTTCCTTCAAGTTATTTTTTAAACTTTATACCACTTTATTTAGACTAATGAATGTAATAAAAAGTATTGAACATGGAAAAGTGAAACTCACAATGGTTTAGACGATTCAAGAGACGTACGAGCTAAAAATCCTAGAAAACCCACGTTTTCTACTTCTACTCGTACAAACCAAAACCAAAGCTTAAATCTTGAGTAGGTACTATCTTGTGATCACCCAAACCAACCAAAGGAATGTATTTGAATCTTGTGTACACGAAATGGAGCAAAGGACTTGTATACACGAAACTAGAGTTTCGTGTTTCTTCGCCTAGTTTACGTACTAGACCGAAGGTTTTTAGGGACAAACTGGAGATGTTCTTGCTTTAGGTTCTTATTGTAGGTGTATAAGTAATACTAATGACAATGAGGTTTTTACAAGGCAGCAAGTGAGGGTTTTTGTTGAACAAAATGGTGATATGGGGCTGTTTTGAGTGCTCGGCCAAGAAATGAACCGAAATGGGTGTTGTGTTTGTGTTTTCGAATGGTGTGCTTCTACAGGACTCAAGAAGCTTAATGTTATAGATTCATGATCCGAAATCTCAGCCATTATCACAAAGAATAGTGTGTTGATGAAAAAGAAATGAATGGGAGGGTTTTTAGGGATTTTAGTATGGGTGGTGGGGAAGTATGGGCTTATTAGGCTAGCAACTTGTAAAATAATGTATGGTAGATTAATAATCTGATTTTGTGATGTAAAAACATGTTACCAAGGTAAATGTAAATGGTTAATGAAAGGTAATAGGAAAATAAGTAAAAGTGTTTTGTATAAAATGGTAATTGGTAAAGTTAAGTGGTATAAACTTGAATTCAAGGTAGTTTGTGGGTAAAACTTATTAAAGTATATGTAACATGGGTAAATAAGGTTTACTTGAGTGTTAGATATGACAGGTTGAGTTTATGGCAAGTTAAATGGAAGTAAACATGACTATTGGGTGAATTAGGGTAATTATTGCGGTTAATAAACGTACAGGGTATTTGAATGTTTAAGAGTATTTATTTTTATGAGTTTACTAATATCGTAAACTCAATTTTAGGGTTTTGTTTAGGTGTTAGGATCACAAAGACATGAGAAAAATATTTCGTTCACAAATAATGCGAAAGATATGATCGTATTACTAATAGGCTCTAAAATATCCTTTTAAACTTAATATGCAATATTAATGACGTTACATGGTTTTTCTTAGGTCTCTCTAAGGCTAATAATATTGTTTCTCATCCTAGGATACTTCCTTTTGAGATTAAGTGGTAATTTGATAGTTTTACGGTAAGTAGTTAAACCTAAATGGTAAAAAGTTAAACATGAATTTTTGCAGGTGTCACAATAAATGATGCTATAAAAGTGATGTTATTTGATGTTGTTAAATCACTTGTTGTTGGTATGAACATTAAGAACTGTATTCTAATTTTAGGTATTGGTATTATGGTGGGTATTTGTTGAGGTATAAATAGGTATCGGTGCTTCAGAGTATGCCTAAATATATTTTATTGTGAAACCTTGTCGTTTTACGTAACCGATAAAAATAAAACATGAAAAGTTATAAATTACCCTTGTAATAATTATATAACACTTGTTTGACGTAAACTTTTACTTGTTTGATGTCCGTTTACGTTGAATGTTGATTTTTAGTTTACCCGATTTAACTAAACAGTTAACATTAAAAGTGACCGCGAAAAGATTAAAATAAATAGTTGAATATTTATTGACCTAAAATGACGTGAAAATGTGAATTGTTACATTTGTCTTCAATGTGCTCAATGCGGTCGAGAGAGAGTTCATCTAGGTGATTCAAAATTTCATCAATTTGCTCCTCGTGACGTTCCAGACTTGTCTTACGAAAGCTTTCTCTTATCTCAAATGCTTGAGGTAGGGCAGAAGTAGAGGAGGATGATCGGTCACGACCTCGTTTCTTAAGTGGCAATAATTCCTCAGGAAGAAAGATTTCTTGAGGATTAAACATTGGAGATAGCATTAAAGATGGAGGCACAATAGTTGGTGGTGGAATAAGTGATTCTTTAGCATAGTATGCATGCATGACCTTCATATAGGGGTCATCATGAAAAAGTGAAAGAGTTGGTAAAGCTATTGGAACTAAACCAAATGAGTTATTTGAAGAGCTAGAATAAATTTTTCCTGGTGAGGCTGGGACATAGTCCGGTGAAGCCGGGAAATAGTCCAGAAAGTTAAAGGAAAAAGCATCCTCAATATTGGAACTAGGGTGGCTGGGAGAAGACATCGCTCTGTTAACAACCCAGTGGTAAATAACATAAGTTATTTATATAATAGTATAATAGTTATGTACTTTACATACTATTCCGGAAGATGTAGTGGCACGGATGACTTTCTTGGATGGAAAAAGAAAAGTAGTTATAGTTAAGGTTTCAACCTTGTTCTCTATAACCTTGGTTCTGATACCAATCTATAACACCCCTATTTTTGACATATAGCAACGGAAGCTAATCTGGGGTATTATTTCATAGTACAACAGTCATAATCATAGAAAACGACTCAAAAGAGACATTTTTAAAAGACAAGTTATCATTCATTATTTCATCAGAGTTTTTACAAACAGATGTCCCAAAATCTACATGAAAACACAAAGTTTGAATGAGAACAGTTTAGCCATCTTCAAGTCCGTGCCATAAGATGCTCAGTTACCTGAGATAAACATACTAAAAAGTCAACACAAAGGTTGAGTGAAATTCATAGGTTTATGGTAAACAGTTTGAATACAAGTTCAATAGTGGGTTACGTTGTTATACACCCATAAGTGTAATAATTGCAATGAGTACAATTATTATAGAAAACAGCCCTAAGCTCATGACACCGAGACCTTGAGATAATCAATAATTACAAGAAATTGCCCCAACGGGTGCCTTTGCCAAACACCCGCATAGTGATTCAAATGAAGTGCGTTTGGTTACCAGAAAGTATAGGTACACCAACGGGGAGTTCAGTCCCAAATAGATCTATTCACAGCATTCGCGCTTACTCCGAAAAGTAATTAACGGTTCATGATAGTGGGGTCTTAATGGCAAAAGTAAGGACTTAGGCAATAATATATCAGGATAGCATACAGTTGGAAAAATACTCGTATTCATGGTTTATAGCATGTATCCCCCTCGCGGGTTTATGAAAACATTAGAAGATTTAAAATGCGAGGCTATGAACTCACCTTAACAGGGGAAATCTGATTGATGGCAAAAGTATATCAAGTGAAAGTAACGGCTTCGTCACGCAACCTGGGGTAATATGTCAAGTCTTAGTGTGATGGTTTATGTTTCAAAACTTTATAAAGTTTAACGTATTACTTTGATTTATTAATTTATGGAAATATTGTATCACTGTTCGGGCTATCATAATCCAGAGGCCATGTAGTATCGTTTGAGGAGTCAGGGCACTTTAAATCGTAAACCCAGCAAACTCGTCAAAACAAATACTCAAATGGAACCCCTCACATGAAATTCCCTAGTAACGTGATACGATAAGATTTTAAGTTTCTTCAAAAGTTAGTCGATGATAAGTTACGTTAATTATATAACGTAATTGTTTTATAATGCGTCGATCGTTGATTAATAACGATAATTGTGTCGGGTTTTAATAAAATTGAGTTTTATAATATTAATATATATTTTTATAATTTATATAAAAATATTATATTTTATATTTTTAAGTTTGCAAAAATAGCAATATATACCCTTGGTTTATAAACTTTTACAAGTTTAGTCCTTTATATATAAAGTATATATAATTTAAACCTTTAACTTTAGAACTTGGCAAAATAGGTCCTTATAGTTATAAATTTGGAATAATGACATTTTCAGCCCATCTAGTTATAAATTTCAGAAATTTACGATATATACCCTATGCATGAAAATATTTACAAATCAAGTCCAAAAAGCCACGCAAGCTTATTTTAGGGTTCCAAATGATATTTTTAGGTTATAGCTTATTAGAATAAGCAAAAATAAGATTTTCTAACGTAACAAAAGTCTAGAAAAAGGATTCGTTAGATAGAAAATCAAAACGGTTCGTTTTTAGGGTTTTAATAAAAAATACATGGGTTTGAGGATTCAAGGCTTCAAACAAGAGTTTATATATGATCCTAAGAGTATTATGAATATTATAATATAGATTATAAGCTTATTGAACAAGATTTTGAGCTTACTTGAGCTAAAATGGGTCAAAATGGGGTTTTCGGGTTCGTACGCCTAGTAACGACTTCAAGAGCTTCTTTTTCTTGGTTCTTGGCTTCTATTCTGAGCCCAGGGACCTTCTACTTATTTCTTGGCTGAGCTAGAACTCCATTTATGTATGTATTGAAGTTTTGAGGTATGATTTGAAAGGGTGGGGGAGTTCAGCTATTTATTAGGGTGAAAACCCTTATTGGCCAAGTTTTGAGATTAGTGTAAGGATCAAGGGTCTAGGGGGATTATTAAGGAAGGCTATAGGTGAGTATGGAAGGCTAGAAGTGTAGCTATGAATGGTGGAGGGTGATGGAGGGGGTTCGGTTGCCACAGGTGACAAGGAGGTAACAAGGCCAAACTTGGTGGCCAAGGTGGTGATGGAGGTGCTTGGTAGGCTGCTTAATGATGTGGTGGTGATGTCATAGAGGTGGTAGGATGCTAGCTTGGCTAAATATAGGTTAAAATAGATAAAAAGGGGTGTCGGGTTCCTTTTATTTTGGGTTAGAGTTTTTGGTTTTAAAACATGGATTAGGGTTAGGATTATGGATAGATTAGGGTTTAGGATTAAGGTTTAGTGTTAGGATTAGGGTTAGGATTAATGAATTAAGTGCTTGTACCTTGTGCTAAAGTGGTGGTAAAGTTGAAACATGATTTAGGAGCTTAAATGACCTAATTAAGTTTTTAGGCATGATTAGCTTGTACATTGTGCTTTAGAAAGTTGTAACTTGATTTAGGAAGGAAAAGATATTCAAATGTTATACATTGTACACTTGTACATATGCTTGAAGGCTTGCACATTCATTTTATATGTATACATTACATATAATTAGGGTTTTGATATAAACGTTAACGTTTAATGCTTGCTTTGAAATAACGTTTTAAAAAGTACGTTAAATGGATAATGTACTTGGTAAAATGATATTAAGATATAGACTTGAAATATTAGGATATTTACATGATATAAACATAGATAGAGATGACATTGGTAGAGGTTGCGTGAGCTCGTTTACTTTAGAGATGCAAGTTACATTGCATAATGAGATAAAGAAAAAATTTCCCTGTAAAAAGGTGGTATATATATAATAGATGGATATTACAGTGCATCTAATTTAATAGATGGATAATTACATTGATGAAAATTACGGGTTGTTATACTACCCCATGGATGATCAAATGTAAAAGCATGTACCTGGAGTCATTTTATTTAGTCATTTTAAAACCATATGACGTGATCATATTAGCTACCGAAAGTGGGTTAGAATTTGGTAGCAAGGTTTTAACTAAGTAGAGACTTAATGCCATCTCAGCTTCGTAAAATGTTCAATATGCCAATTTGATTAAAAAACAAAGAAAATGTCAAAAGAAATATGAAATTATTTCAATAACAAATGATTTTCTTTGGACGACAAAGATTATCTTTGGCTTGTGCATGTGTAGCACGTATAGTTTATGATGATTTAGGAGAAGCATACTTAAATTGATATTGAAGTGGGAGTTTATGTAAAGGTATGTGTTTAAATTTTGATGTTGCTTTCTTTATTTGTTATTACGTTGGTGTTTTAATGTAAGAAGTAGTGTGTGGTTTATTAAAAGGGCCGAACAACTAATTACGAAAAGAATACAAATTATGATCACCTTGATAGATTAAAAAATCTTAGATTTTTTAACTCATTGCTCATACACATAATCATTACAGCACTTTTTATGTGAGTTATTGATGGACATGCTATTGCGTTGTGTTAGATTAAAGGTGTCATCTTTCTATAGCATGCTCTTTTTTTTGTTGGTTCCTTTTTCCTGTAGCATGTTACAACTACACGTGTTGCACTTTTTATTGGAGCAAGAACAATGTTGGGAGGTGTTTTTGAGCAAGAACCTTGAAGCGTTCACTAAAACTATACAAGTTAATCATTGTGTTGCCCAACAGGTCAAGTTTGTTAAATGGTAGAGGGAAAAGGCTGAATAAATGGATTGTAACTGTTTTCTTTTTGGAACTTGAAGCAATTGCTTTGTTGTTTAAAAGTCTTCCCATATGTGACCGCACTTTAGTAAGATATATTGGATACTATATGTTGGTTTCATTGCAGCCCTTTGCAGGTTATCCGTCTTCCATTGAATTTTTTGTTTTTGTGAGCAACCATGGGTGTGTTTCTTTAAAACTCATTGTAACTAACATTTACTTAGTTTTCCGTATCAGCCACATTTTGGAATGATGTAACACAACAACTTGAGGAATTGAAACAACGGGCTAAGGAATTGGGACATCGAGTTGATGAGTTGTGACAACGTGATGAATTACAACTACATGCTCAAGATTTAAAACGGAAGACAACAACATGATGAATTGAAACAATGGGCTGAGAAATTGGTACATCGACTTGATGAATTATGACAAAGTGATGAATTGCAACTACAGGCTCATGCTTTAAAACGGAAGGCTGATGAAATGGAATAAGGTGGTGATGAATGGGAAGAAGGTTTTCATGCTTTGAAATGACGATTTAATACATTGAGTGGGGATGGAGCAGTGGTATGATTTAAAGTCAATAGTGCGTTGAATTACAACTGCAGGCTGATGCTTTAATGAATTGGAATAAGGTGGTGATGCATTGGAAGAACGTTGTCTTGCTTTAAAATGACGGTTTAATACATTGGAGATATTTGCCGCTAAATCATAACGTATAGAGAATTTAAATAACACGTATAAACAACTAAGACAAATTCAACTAAGCACCACTATGTGTTTTCGTTTTGTATATATCCTTGACGTTTGTGGTTGTTTGTCATTTTTTAATTTTTGTTGTTATTATTTGATTATGTTTGTATAAATGTATGTTCACTTCTTTAATTAGTCAGATTCGTCTTAAACATCCGACACTCACAACCTTAAGGTAACAAAAAAACCATATAAATTTCTAAACAAACCCGCCCGTCGGACTAAACAAATTCATAAACAAAAAGCACAAAAAACATCACGTTGTCATAAAAATCCAACCGTTACAAAATTACAAACTATAATGACACAATATTAAGGAGACCAAAACAAGCCAACTCAGAGCAAACAAAACACTTTAATATTAAACGGACAAAATAACACACAAACCGGAAATAAATAAACAATTTGGATCCCTCCAGTCGAAATACACTAAACACTTACAAGTAAAAATCCAAACTCACAAACAACTCTTATCTAAACAAATATCATAAGCGAACCCGCCCGACGGGCGGGTTACGTAGCTAGTATATATATATATATATATATACACACACACACCTTTGCCCTGCCATTTGCTGAAACATAAATAATATACATGACTTGGGGCTTATAGTTGCACCCCTACACTTGAGTTTTTAATACTCAATGAAATAAACTAACTAATGAGCCGATTGCGAAAGATCAGGAAGCATGGAGAATATTAGACAAATATAGGGGTAATGACTTTACTTTCCTTCCCCATTTCTCCGTATAATAAAAACTACCATGAATCTTAATCTTCCTAAAACTGTATACAATAACAATAGACTCGACTTAGCAACCATGTAATCAAGTAAATAATTATCTAGGGTTTAACAAATATGGTAACGATAATGTACTAAAAATTAGCACATACAAGGAAGGCTAAGGCGATTTGGGTGTAACATTTTTGGTGGGGTGTAAACAATGCTTTTCATTAATAATCTGAAATCCACCAAAAAATTACAAGATATGTGAAAAGGATAGGCTCGGAGGGGTGTACTAGGGGTATCTTGCACTAAAAATAAGTGTGAAGCAAGGGTGTAGGGTTAGTTATATGACCGAGGAGGTCATCATAACTATAACAAACACAGGCTAAAAACAAAAGTTTATCCTAATGCCTCTTATCACTTAGCAATTCCTAATCACACGAATGCGATCTCACTAGCAGTCTTGGGATGAATTGCTAAAGCAAGTTCTAGAATCTATAATACTACCGGTACACTCTCATAAGCATTAAAAATAAATGCTTTTATTCCTAAAGATCTAGGGGCGAACCTCACATTTTTGAGGTGGAATTTTTGAGTGGTAGGGTTTTTGTGCTAGTCATATAACTCCTATCCATGAGACGCTTTTAATACTACAGTTTCACCGATATATGCCATAAAATATTTTTAAATTTAGGCTAAAATTACCGTCCTAAACTATGTTTCAGTATATTACTCATCATTTTAAGAATAAAGCAAATGCAATTGAAGGAATAGTTTCTAAGGCTTTTATTTCCCCTACACTTATTTTGAACATTGTCCCTAATGTTCTATGAGTATCCGAAAAACGAGAAAAGGGAAAATAAATAAAAAGCAAGAGAAACTCATACTCCCTTGGTTTGCTCAACATCAGAGAAGAAACAAGATAAAGCGGCGGCAAGTGAAAATCCTAAGAGCTTATGGACTCTCCTTATCTAATATAACATGTGAAATACCAAGAGTAAAAGCGGCGGGAGAATAATATACAACCATATTATCATGAACTAAAATCCTAAGAAAGCAATAAAGATAGAATGTTAGTACTAATGTAATTGTGGCTTTCCACAAAAATTAGAAAAATTAAAAATTCTGCAAATTAAACAAAAATAACTTTTCAAAAAAATGAAAATTTCTTAAGTGCTACAGGGGCAACGTCGTCAGGATTAATCCTGCCGCTGTCTCCATGTACTGTGAAGTTTTACTTCTTTGTTTCTTGGAAAAATTTCTGCAAACATATCCTATTAATTATTTCCTTGAAAATTTTTAATGCATAGGTGGTATGTGCTTAAATACACATGCCTTTTACCTATTAAAACGAGCTAAAAAGACCAATAATGACTAATAAATACAGAAAAATACAATGTATTCGTTTGTATTTTGAATTGTGTCTTGCAGGTAACGGATATTGCACAAAAGGACAAAAACAAAGCAAAAACGGACAAAGCCGAGCACGGGAATGGAATGAGTGTGAAAATGACGAAGCCGAAGGCGTACCCATATTCTACGAACCGGGTCAGTCCACAAGCCTAAATTAAACCTTAAAGTCCAATTTAAACAAGTCCATTATCCATTAATCCTACCCTTAACCCATTCTGGCCCAAATTCATGCCCAATACCATTTTTATATAAACCTGGCCCAATCTACTTTTATAAAATAACGGGTCAATGTTATAAGTCAAAAAGAGAATTACTGTGCATCCTCTTCACCATTCCCTCCTATTTTTACACATAGCATCAAGAACACACGCTGAGGTTAATCCTCCAATTACCCTCACACGCTCCTTCTAATGCTTCTAGAAGACTAAACCTGACACGCATGACAAAAAAAAGTGTCACGATGGCAATCCCCTGCATCCCCATTGGTCAAGCTACGTGGATATCAAAGAAGGGCTGAGATCAAGTTTACTAAGGCGGTTTGGAATCAAGGGTTATGATCAAGGCTTGGACATGCTCCCCTGAAGGGCTAGAAGCTTCATTTCAAGCCTATAAATACCCACGTTTAATCACATAGAAGGAGTATCTAGGAGTAGGGTAATTTAGTGTAGTGTAGGTTCTTATTTTCCAGCTTATTAGTGCTTATTTTTATTACTGTCTTTTAAATCTTGTATTTCCTTTCAAGTAATGTAATTTTCCATAAGTGTTAATAAAATTGAAGTTTGCTTTAAATTCATGTTCAAAATCCTCCTTTATGTAATAATGTTGTTTATCAATAAGCTCTTATAAGCTAATAAGCTCATTTACTCCTGTCTCACTCAATTAATCTTTTTCAAAAGCTTAACTGAGTTTTCACTCTCAAATTTACTCAAATCAATTCAATTTACTTGAATAAGCCAAATGGGATGATAAGCTAATTCTGGAAGGGCTTATAGGCTTATTCAAAGCTTATTTGAAATCTAGCTTATAGATTGGCTCATTTGAGCATTTAAATCCTTGTTTAGAGCAAAGGATTACGGTACACTTTTCCTTTTCACTTCTTAGCTTATTTTTTGCGTTTGCTTATTAATCTGCTTATTCACTGTTTATTAGTGCTTAATATGTCTTGTTTTAGCTTATAATATCTAGATGTTAGTTTATAATCAGTCTCAGTTGAGTTTTAGAGTCATTTGTTCAAATTAGTGGTAAAACTGTTTTATTAGAGGTCATATCAGCTTAGTCATTAGCTTATTGATCTGGTGCCTATTATTTTGAAATTATTGCTTATTTGTCTTTAAAGGTCAATATTATTCGCTTGTTTGCAATAATCCATGGTTTGTGAGGTTTAAATTAGCTTAAAGCTGGTTTTCAAAAGCTTAAAAGGGTGTTTGGGATAAGGGTGATTAACCCTCTTACCTTATCTTCTTTTGCCAATTAGTTTAGTTCTAGCTTATTTAGTCAATGCTTAATCTGATTTTAGCTTATTTGCTTAATCAATAAGCTTTTCTGTCTTTTAGCTTAGTTTAAGATTTTGAAGAAGTCCTTGATTTTGAATAATCTGTCTTTAGCTTTCTAGTCTTTTCGAGCTTATTTGATTTGCTTATTTCCTGTCCTTTATGCTTTTTAAAGCTTAATGTTGATCTGTTTTTAGCTTATTTGTGTTCTAGAAGCTTATTGAGTTTTAAAAAGGTCCACAGTTTTAATTGCTTAGCCTAGCAATTTTAACTTGAAAGTTAAAACTGTTGTCTTAAAAGTGTTTTGTTTTGCTTATTTGTTTGATGATTTTTACTCCTTTATGCTTTTAGGTTTAGGTCTAGTTTGGTTTCAGCTTATTAGTCTTTATTTAGCTTATTGAGTCCTAAAATTAAGGTGCAATTCTGTCATTTTAATCCAAAATGCCAAAAACAAACTAGCTTAGTCTGTCATCTTATTAAGCCTTTTTCTAGCTTATTTCCTTTTTCTTCTTGCTTAATCTTTGCACAAATTTGTTCTTTGGTTAGCATTCTTGATCTGTTTTAAGCTTGTAGCTTATTTCTAGTACTTAACTTGTTCTAAATCTAGCTAAGTGGTCTTAAGTCCTTAGATTCTGTCTTCTTTATGTCTGCTATCTTAAAGTTTTTTTTAGAAAATTTTCAGCTTATTTTCTTTACTAATTTCTAGTCTTGGTACCCCTAAAACACCATATATATGCTTCCATGTGTTTTTTTATTTTTTAAAATTTATTTTTATTTTTATAATTATATTACAAAACTATAAAACCAAAAGTACGGAACAAAAAATATAAAGTTTAATAGCTCAATAGCATTAAACTGACAAAAAGTACGAAACAGACACTAATAAAAAAAACTACGTTATATTGTAAACAATGAAGTCAGGTGTTATAGATTGTAGAAATGTGGGCTAGGGGTCCTTATAGTAGGACTCGGTATATGTGATAGTGTAATTCACCGTGTCTTCGATGATTTGTTACTCCTAGAGTAAATGACAAATTTCGTCTTTGTGGTTTACACAATACCACGTTTTGTTCCTTTTTCAAAATAATTACATCAATCGTATCAGTGCTTGTCGATTCTTGCATGTTTGGTCCTTGTTTAAACAAGCCATTAAGTGAATTCCGTTAGCAGTTACACGTTAGCCTTTTTAGCCAACGACCGTTTGCAACGTCTATCCTTTATACTAGCGGTTGTTTATAATTTAAAATTTTGTGTTTATTTAAAGTTTTTTGATCTTTTATATATGTTTTTTAGAAAGTTTTTTTTACCTGCTCTAACGTGGAATGAGATCAAACCCCTTATCCACAACCACACACACTAACCAACTTCTAGGGTAACTTCTGACTATACTCTTCAACAAAACAATTTCTCAACCAATACTAATTAGGAGCCTTCTAAGTATACACAACAAGTACTCTGAGACAATTGCATATTATTCTTCTCCTCATGGGGTGAACGTTTCAGGTTTAACTAAGCTTTGCTCATACCTTCGATTACTGATTAACATTATGTGTATTTTTGCTGAGGCTAGAGATTTATCAAGTCTTCTCTCACTATTGTACAAAACGGACTAGATAGACTTTACAATTTTCTTCGTCTACTTCAGTCACTATTGTGACATTTAACGCATCGATAACAAGTATCTTGAGTTATATGTTCTTCTTATATAATTTCATTCTCGAGCGTAAACATTCTCCTTTCAAGTAATTTAAATTAATTTCTCTATATTAAAAATTATATTCTATATGTAAAATGTCTCATCATAACTAAATCATTTAATATAATTAAATAACACTAACTAATATAAGGATATAGTTCCTTATTCACACTTCAAAAATCACATACCACGTGCACATACACATATTCACAGAGTACAGACTTTCCATCAAACACTCAAATCTCTCGCATCTAGAGAGACGCTAATATCTTACTCATCTCTATGAGTACAATACTTGAAGTTTAAAGTTATATAGACAGTTGATTCTTAGATACTCTTCTAGCTTGTTTTCTTCACGTGTAATAACGCTATGAGTTCCTGAGTATGACTTACTGTGTACTTTCATGGATCACATATTTATGTGCGAGAGATAGAATCGAGTATCTTTCTGTGTTTGATCAGAAAAATACACCGAAACACAACACAACTCCCTCTCGCGCCCTCGCCAGCAACACCATCGCACTCACGCTCGCACCTAAAATCACAGCAACAGACGAACATCTCGCGTCAATATCAGAAGCCCAACTTAACATCTACAAAAAAAAGCGCACGCAACCAACACGACACAACTGCGCTTCTACGCCATCTCAAAAAAAAACCCGAAACGACACGCCGGCCCTCACTCACGATGCGTGCATCAACCGACTGCCCAACAAACAAAGACGAATGACGCTAAAGCACGGCCGCCGTGCGCATCGCAGCGGAGCCGATCGCTGCGACTGCGACACAGCTCTGCTACAAAGCACGCGCGATAATTGTGACGAAGCGCGGCACTGAACCGCGGAAAATACGACGCCGGACGCGCTACAAGGCGATCTCTACCCCGCTGCCCGACGCCACGCGCCGATGATCTTCGACCTCTCTCACGCTGCATCTCTCAACGACTCCGCCCTCACCTCGCTCGGCAGACGAGCGCGTCTGCGGAGAACCAACGACTTCCGAAGATAGCGCAGCCAGAAAACCAAATCGAAAGACTCTCACGCGCGCACAGAATCCCAGAAACATCTAAAACAACGTCTCATCCGCCAAGACCGCGCCTCCAAGCGCGCCACAACTACAGAATCCACTCTATCATCGCTACGCGCCCAACAA
>BQNB010070681.1:30000-33042 GCA_026074375.1 Tanacetum coccineum
CTAATGTAATTGTGGCTTTCGACAAAAATTAGAAAAATTAAAAATTCTGCAAATTAAAAAAAATAACTTTTCAAAAAAATGAAAATTTCTTAAGTGCTACAGGGGCAACGTCGTCAGGATTAATCCTGCCGCCGTCTCCACGTACTATGAAGTTTTATTTCTTTGTTTCTTGGAAAAATTTCTGCAAACATATCCTATTAATTATTTCCTGGAAAAATTTTAATGCATAGGCCACAAAAACGGTTAGTAAAACATATGACTCAAAACAAACAATAAAATAAAATTGCGAATTTAACTTAAACTATCTATTTTATATGTTTGAAATGGTTCTTAAAAACCGGATATTTTCTCCTACACTTATCTATGTAAAATACCTTTGATTGCAATTAAGACGAAGTTAAAAATAAAGCAAAGCATGATCACATATAAGATAAATAATGAAATTTGAAAACACACGACACTCCTAAAATGCATGAAATAAAAGATTGTGTTGCCTCCCAACAAGCGATTTTCTTAATTAATGAGTCTTCTAGCTAGACTCAGAGTCACTCTCCTTACGTGACTCCTCCTTCACTCATACTATCACTTTAATCCTCGTTGGTTTTGTATTCGGGTCCTAATTCTAGACATTTTCTATAAAAACCAAATATCTTTTCCATCAGGTAGCCTACTCCTCTCTTTATATCCTCTTTATTCCTAAAATAGACCGATTGCTTATGCGCTTTTTCCATATTAGACAATGATTGAAATTGTTTCACTTTATGGGGAATTTTGTAGGCTATTTCATTAACTCCAATTCTAAATTTCACTATTCCTAGTGATGAATCGTAAGTTATGTTTTGTGGAAACTAGAAGAGGGGTTGAATAGTTTACAGGTTAATTGGCGTTTTAAAATTTTGCTTCTAAAATTGTTAGATTCGAGTATATGTTCAATCAATCAACAATTTGAACCAATAATATATCTAACTAATCACAATCATAATACTAACAATAAATAAGAAACGTAAACAATATAAAGAAAGTAAAGGATAGAATGATCAAACCAAGACACCAAGATTTATAGTGGTTCGGCTACGAAGCTCCTCTTCGCCCTACTCCACTTCCCGAGTATCCGACTCGAGATTTCACTATGTCAACAAGCTCCCTTTAGGCGGAGAAAACCTCTTACACGTCGCTTAGGTTGTTTTCTTAAACTAAGCTAAATATCGAGTCCTAATCTTAGCTAGAACCAATCTACCACTTCACCAATGTATTTTAAGGACTAAAATACTAACCGACACATGATCTACACAATCAGATTTATACACTATCCGATTTTACACACACACACAAGATCAAGAAAATAGAGGTTTGGATCTTAGAAGAAGAGAAGAGAAATCACTAATCTATAACACTTTATTTCTTGACGAATACGAGTATTCTTCTTTTGCACTTGATAGAGGAAGGAGGAAGGTAGAAGATGGGATTTGATCACTTAAAACAAGATTAAACTATGTTAATGATCAAGAGATTTAGAGAGAGAAAGGGGATTTTAGAGAGAGAAATGAATTTGAAAAATCTGTGCAAAGAGGAATGAAAATCTGCAAAGAATAGTGCACTATTTATAGGCAGGGAAAACCAACGTCTCCTGTGGGCGGTCTCGGCAGTCCCAGATATATCAGGGGGTTGTCCTGTCTATCAGAGGACCGCCTCTAAGTAGACGTTTTCTTTTTGTCTTTTAGTGGGGAAGGTTAAATCTGGTGTGGAACCTTCCATTTGGGGGAGGGGGGGAACCCAGATTTGAATTTTTATAATTAAATAAAACATTTCTTTTATAAATAAAAATATTTTGTATATTTTTATTTTTGTAAAAATACATTTGTAGAAATATAATGGTTAAGGAAAAATGTTTTCTTGATCACTAATAATGTTTAATAATTTTTTTATTCATACCTTAAGTGATTTACGTCGAAATTGAAATTTACGATTAATAACATGTAAACATTTATTTTTATCGTCGACATTTTAACATTTTATCATCTTTAAAACGTAGAGAAGTCGAAAAATATAAATAGCGTTTTTAGGCATTATTTGTATTTACAATCTATCCCTTTTGATGATGACAAAATATAAACTCATTTTAGATAAAAATAAAATTTTGCATGTTATTAATGAGTTATGATCCATTTCTCCCCCTTTTTGTCGAATCCAAAAAGGTTGATCGTCAAGTAGAGAAGAAAGAAATTGACGATGCCAAGACTCCCCTTTGATGTATGCTCCCCCTCGTTTGGGGCACCAAGGGATCGAGCTTATGGAATTTTGCTACAAAACCGAGTTAGAAATACTAGTGCAAGAAACATTTCTAACAAGTAGCAATAATTACGACAAATATATAATGGTTATGAAGGAAAGAAGTAGCCAACTAAATAATTCACGCAAATCACCCATAATAATAAAAGTTCATTCATAATAATAATGCAAGTTCATACTTAAAAAGCATGAATATTACAAGACTAGAAATTAAACATAGAAGCATAGTATAGAAAGACACTTTAAACTAAAGCTAGACTAGTTGATTCTTGATGTTTAGGAGATGCTCTAACCAAAAGATGGGTGGTCATTTATTTAGATAAGTTAAACATATGAGAATGTTTAATTTTGACGAGGTGATAATGAAAAGATTGGTGAGGCATTGTTGGGTAGAATATGAACTTGAGCAATGAGACAAGTGAGAAGAAATTGGATGTAATTAAGTTCATCTCTCAAAGAATGAAATTGATTACGTGTGTACATGCAACAATGACAAAAACCCGAGTGAAAGTTGACTTGGTCAAGAGTAGCGGGGTGAATCAAAGGTGGTGATGGAGAGTGTGAAGGAGTTGGTATTTGAGAGTAGACATTTGTTGCATGGTGAAGATTTGTTTCAAGAAGGTGACATACTTGATTGAGTTGGTTCAACATTTGATCCCTAGGTGGATTTGGAGAATGTAGGATCGTTATTCCTTAATGAAACACTGATATACTGTCAACTATGCGGAATCTAGTTGGCAGTACTTAAGAAGA
>BQNB010070682.1:6099-33042 GCA_026074375.1 Tanacetum coccineum
TCCATGTGTGACTCTGATCATACCGAATAATCTTGTTTTTACCAAAAAAATGTTTGCAAATCTGCTATAATCTTAATAAAATAAACTATGGGTTTTGTATATTTAAGTGTTTATTGTTTAACATATTGGATCTTCTTTGATCGAGTTTCTGGAATCATAAAGGTCACTTTAAAACCAACCTCATACAATATCAACCCGTATATGTCTTTGACCTCTCCGACCATCCCATTTTTTCATCTCTAGTGTTACAAAAAAAAGTCGTTCAAAATACACTGTACCTTGGATACATGAAGCCTGTTGGTTCAGCTCCGTCTATGAGTTCTTTCACCATACTTGGATGGTATTCAAGAATCTTTGTATAAATGAGTTCTCGGACATCTTCATTTGTAATTCTTCTTTGTTCAAACTCAAATTCCATCTTTGTAACAGGCTGACCAGAAGGCAACATGACGATCTTTTGGCTCGAATGCAAGCATTCTTTCTAATAAACGAAGAGCAAAAGGATTTGCATTTGGAAACTTCTGCGAAAAAGGGATGGATTTTTTCTTCCTCATGATGCTTAAGTATCTCCTCGCCTTCTCATCTGTTATATGATTATGTTAAATCAATGTTAATACGCAAAATGAAAAGAAAAAAATGCAGATAGCTTTTGTAGGTGTTTAGATTATAAATTTATGGTAGCACTTATGTCAAATATACATAGTAGTAATACTTAGATAATTATCTATAACAAAGTGGGTGTTTGTATGTCCTATCGTTTGATGTTGTAATGTAACATGTTAAATAAATCGGCAAATCCGATTAAAATAAAAAGAGGGGCATATATGATTTTAGCTGCTACATATGCAATAACCACATATTATTTTTGTGTGGAAAAATACAAAATGAGTAAAGGACATAAGTTCACGGATAATGATTGGCCTAACCTGCAGGGAGCACGTAGTTACGCTCGAATTCCAGCTTCAACACGCCTAACAAAATCTGCATCTTGGAGCCTGCAAAAATTAGGAGTAGAAAATTGACAGATTAGCCCATGGACACACAAAAATATTCAACAAATTCAAATATTTATTAGGGGCTTATATCAACGTATTAAAAGATGCAGAAAAACTCAAAACAGCAACAGGAGCAGAGGCTTAAAGCTACACTAATCATTTGTTTACCTTGATCTGCAGACCGTGTGTGTCTGTTTTCTCATTCTATACCGTCACATTTACTCCCTTTGACAAAAGCTTATCAACCTGAGGAATCACAGCCTGAAAAATGACCGTTATTGTTGCTTTATACCATAGGAATGATCATTATGGTGTAGTCTGCATATTAATGTCAACGAACATAAATTTAGAATTATTTTTTTATGCTCGTATTTTAAAGCGCACGATTTCAGTTTTGGAATAGGCCAAAATTTTGAGCGAGTCAAACAGGTGGGAACTGGGAAATTTGAAAATAAACTTTCTGCTAGCTTATATACTACGGCTTAATGGGTTTCCGTCTTACGTTTTGTAAGCTGAACACCTGCTTAAGATGTTTGGTGAAAAGCTTCATAATAAGCGAAAGAAAATGAGATTAAGACGAAAACCAAATAAGCCATAAGCCCGCTATATAAACTTAAACAAACAACCCCTTATAGGGGGTGTCTGTTTTGACTTATATAGCAGGCGTATGCCTTATGTGATTTTAGACTTATGTTCTTTAGCGTAGTTTTTGTAGCTTCATGTGAAACTTTCGGCTACCGTAATATGACATCATAAGCGTATAAAAAGTTTCAAAATAAAGTTTCTGCTACCTTATATAGTATGGCTTATTTGGTTTTCGTCTTATGTTTTGTAAGCTAGCTTAGTTTGAAACTTCTCCATAAGCTTATCATATAATTAATACTTTTATTATTAATCGGACCTGATTACTCTCAAGAAAATGTCCCCATGAAAGTCTGACTTGTAGGCTCCACTACCACTTTAGTTTCGGTCTCAACTGGGACTTCAGTGGTTGGTGCTTCCTCAGTTGGTGCAGAAACTTTGACAATGGTTTCTTCTCTTGGCTCCTCTGCCACTTTAGTCTCGGTTTCAAAAAAAAAAAAAAAAAATAATAACTGGGGGGGGTGGGGGGGGGGGGTGAATTCGAAATGGTTGGTGGCTACTCAGTTGGGGCAGGAGCATTGACCATGGTTTTTTCTTTTGCCTCCTCTACAACATTAGTTTCGGTATCAACTTGGGCTTCGGTAGCTGGTGCCTCAGCTGGGGCAGAAGCATCAACCATTGTTTTTTCTACTGGCTCCTCCACTCTAGTCTCAGTTTCAACTGGGACTTCAGTGGTTCGTGGTTGCTCCGCTGGTGCAGGAGCATCCACCATGGGTTCTTTTGTTGGCTCCTCCTTCACTGGCTCTAGGGTAGGTGGTGATGGCTCTACTTCTTTTGGAACTTCTGGGGTGTTCTCAACATTCTCTGGCAACGTGTTTGCGGCTGATTGAACCTAAAACAAACATTCAACAATATTTTAAGAACAGCTTAAAAAATGTTAAGAAAACATATAACATTGTATTATCATTGTCTTTTAAACGCCTTTTCTAGTACGCGTCGTGAATAGACCACCACAAACTGATAGTTCTTATATAATTTACTCTTAGCATTTTATGGTGGTTAAGCGCTCTAAACAAACACATTGGCATATAGAGATACATAAGCAGAAGATTGAAATAGTGATTCTTAAGTAAGTAGTATAAAACTTGAATGTGCGAGGTTTTGAGGGGGGGGGGGGGGGGGGGGGGGTACTGAGCGGCTTTGTATTACATTCTAAAACCTTATTATTGCGCTTTCAACCCGCAAAGATGCAGTTTCTAATGTATGTGTTTGGTAGGACTGATTCTAGTTATCCGATCATTAAGGGTCAAAATAATCAGGTTCGGATAATCAGATAACTGTTTATCTCACTCTATATTAATGTGTTTGAGATTACTTGTTTTCTTGATAAAACTAACACTAAAGACGCTGCTGTAATATATTCTGTGATTTATATACAACATATTGTTTTGTTTTTGTGATATAAGTCTTTGTGAGTCATACATAATAGAATTATTTTGGCTTTAAAATTTAAATGTGTTTAATCTCTTGTTAGCTGCTGTAAAATTTTTTAAATTCACTTGTTAGTAGCTATGTACTCTGTTTACAAAATAGTTTGTAGTGCTAAGCATTGTTTTTTTACTCCTTACTATTAGCAGCCTACTACTACACGTAGTTGTTTCTTTTAAAACCTTACAGTAAGATATTGTTAATCATTTTTACTCCCACTAACATATTGTTAATCATCTTTTATCTATTCAAAAAATAGAATTGTCAATGATTAATGTTTTGGCTTATATATTTTTTTGTTAAATTATATAAAGCAACCCGATTAACCCGAAATCACCAGACCCGATATTATCCGAAACCACACTCTAAATGATTAGTTTTCTTAATTGTTAATACGATCACGAAATCGCAGCGATCCGATAATCACTTCCAAAACTACGATCCCAATTCACAAACACCCTCTTAATCCAATAAACAAAACATAATAAATACATATCTAAGAAATCAACTTTACACTAAAAAATAGAATTATCTAAAACTAACCCAACTACATCATTAAAAAGACACAAACTTTATCTTCAATTCCATAAAAACAACAATTAAACAAAATCTAGATAAAATAAAACTTAATAAGTTAAATGGGTTACTTACGGAAATAGAATTGACTGTTTTTTTGCAAATAACTGATATGGTTTTACTACAATACAATGGATAAAGTGACTGTATTTTGATGGTCAATATAATTATATTGTGTGTGGGTTGTCTACCCGACCTCCATATGTATTGTTCTTCATCTGATGACATGTTGATAAAGCTTTAGGATTGGGAGAAGAGTTGGTTTTGTAGTCAAATTTTTTAAGGGCATTCCCACTATATGATGCAAGTGATGTGTTTCGATGGGTGAAAGGAAGAAAATCCGTTGAAGAAATCATACCTGGACATTGATGTTTGCACCTTTGAATGTTTCATAGAATTTGTCATCTTTTCCTCCGTGTTTAGTTCACAGATATGTATCTGTCGATAAGAAAGCGTATTGGTGTTTCAAAATTAAGTCAATTACTAAAATCAGCTTAAGGATTTAAGCATACAAAATAACATAAAATCAAACAAAGTCAAAATAAAAGTCTATATAGTGCATTTTACCAATCCATACATGTGTTGACATGGACTTCATACTTGGCTTTTTAAGAAGAGTGGTTGCACCATACGTAGCAAACACCCCGTAAAAAATATAAACATATTTGCAGTAAAAATGTTGAAGTGGCCTACCCTTTGTTTAGTGGTGGCAGCTACTCTTGCCGTCTTTTCTTCTTTGTTTATTGTCTCTACTTGGCTTATCCACCATACCTGTAAAAAGAAACCGCCATTTAAAAACCTATACTTGAAACAATTTAGTAAAAAAAAGGCTCCAACCCTTTATATAAGTTTTTATGGTATTATTAGTATTGAGGAAGCATAAAAGAGTTGTAGAAAGCCGAGTTACCTCATCTTGCGGAGAACGATGGACATCTCCTCTATCTTCTTTGCCCTCTTGTGAGTACCCAACTTTCATTTGGCAAGTTTGAGAGCACGTTTGTCCTTTCCAACCTTCAGAAGCTTAGTAATTCTCCTCTCATAGGGAGAAAATCCAACAACTTCTCTGATAAGACTTCTCACAGAGTGCACTCTCTTACTTGTTTTCTGCAAAGAGTGCACCATTAAATTTTACGGTCAAGCTTCAAATTTAGATGTGCTTTTAAATTTGCCAAAAAAGGCATCACACGGATGATCACTTACCACTTTCATGTCAGAAGGACATGGTGCTAATTCCTTCTTGGTGACAATATGTCCTTTGTTTAGACCCACAAAGAGTCCTGCGTTTGGCTGTTTTGGAGCCATTATCTAAAAAAAACAAAAAATGCATATCAGTATAAACCAATAACACACGTTGCAAGAAATGACCCACGAAACATTTACAGGTGTAATCAATCCTCAGCACCAAAAGTGTGCATCCTAACACCAATCTTATTAAAATATACAAATAATTAGACTCGTCGCTCGTATAGCAGTAAGTTCACTCTTGTTCTGATTGCATAACTATCGACACAACTATTCAAACGCGTGGACCATGCTTAATTACTGATACACTTTTGACAATTTGTTAAGTTTCAATTTTGATATAAATTCCCTACATTTAACCAAGTAAATTTATATCTCCAACATCAATTACAATGTGTGCTCTTCTATTCCTATAGTCGTCAACCATTTTACATTTTTACCTTAAAAACTGCCTCATTTGCATCAATTAAAAAAACACAAAACTAATATGCAGTATACTAATCTACAACATTAACAAATGTTGTTTACAACAAATGTGATAAAGAACATTTTAAGGATACACCTGCAAACAACAATTCATGAAAAAGATTAATTCAAAAACAAAATGACTACATATAAGGTCATATAAAGAAATGAATTTTACACGTTGGTTTGTAGCACGTCGTTTCCATACCGTCGTTGGACACCGGACCGTCGCCTCTTGTGGGGGGCAAAGTCTGTGTGTGACTGGTCTGTGTGAACCAAAATTCAGACAGGCGTACGATAGCCAGTAACATGAGCATAAAAATAATTGAGAGAGGGTAACCATAGTGCATCAGGAAAACATAATAAAAGAAAATTCATCACCACTACTCTTACCTTGTGCGTCAACGTTTATACGCTGCTGATTGTTGATGTTTTTTCTGCTCTTCTGGGAAGAGAAGACTGCACACAGCTGGCCTGAACACACAAAATGAAATAAGCTAAAAAAAAGCAACAACATTGCACCAAAAGAGAATCATAATAGAAATAGTCTCAGTTATTATTACACATCGTGCTTTCTGTTTGCTGAGACAGATCACTACAAATATTTGCGCTGCTCCATTATATCTAACCTGCTCAAACCAATGGAAATCAGAAATCAATCAAAGAAACACATTAACAACAAACCTGTGTTTAATATTTTTTCCTTTTCGTTCACAATTGCATAATATTGTCACCTAAAAGACTGATGGGTCATGGTTATAAATGCATAACCCATATCACATCTATTTTACCAGAAATCAAGAATAAGACTACAGGTGGTAAAAATCAAACGCCACCTACAACATCATTAGCCTACTATGTTAAAATCTCTTTGTGTAACCACATGGCGTCCCATAGTGATCTAGTGACTAAAACATACAAAATACGGCAACTACAAACTTCAGTCCCTTAAAAGACCAACTAAACATGGGCCAGCAAAAGAGCAACTAAACATCTTTTTTGAGTTCGCCATGAGCAGAACGCGGCTGACCTTCTTTTCTCGCAGACCGCAAGCAATCCATACACCTGTAAACGGGTAGAAACCTGCATAACAATTTTTAACCCAAAAAATTAGGGTTTTCAACGAACTCTTTTAACATCTCAATCAAAATCATAACATTTATATAACTTTGTGATTGTTATTATTAACCAATATTATAGATTAAAAATAAATAAAAATCCATTTATTCTGACAACATATAATCTAATATCAACCAATGAATTAATCTTTTACAGAAAAGATATAAAAGAATAAAAGAAACCCAAGATAAGATAAAGTTTGATCAGTACCTGAAGCCATATCATCGGACCATTCGGAGCCGCCGCTGGTGGCTGGAACGTGAACAAAGAAACAATAACAATATTTATTTTGATGAGTTACTGATTCCACCTCCGAGTTGATAATTTTTTTATCTTCATTTGTGGTGGAGTGATAGAAGAATCTGAAAATTTTAATGGGAGCGGTGTAATACATTTGTTATGAAAAGTAATAGAGATGAGAAGGTGTTATTTGTTACCACGTGTAACGAAGTGAGTTTTAAAAGAATGAGAGAGAAGAGAGTCAGATGTTAAGTTGGGCCACACATTGAATGCCCGGGTCGGGTTTACAAATTGCATGTAAGCAACAAAGTCCGAAATATTTTTTTTTGCAGCACGTATCGTGAGAGGTTTTAGCAAAGTTATGTAACTTATGAAAAAAATTATCTTTGGTTTCAATCAAATTAAGTTTATTTTCATGTATATATGACATAATAAAGATCAAAATATTGGTCCTAGACTCCTAGTTCGTAAAGAGACATGAATAAGTGGATAACGTATATGTTTGTATCAAAACTTTAAGTCACAATGAAGTATTTAAAGTTTCTTTAGGTAGAAAGGTTTCAGGTTGAAAGCATATATTTGAAAGTTGGAACCCAAAGTATGCAAGTCACATGTAGGGGTGTTCACGGGGCGGTTCGGTTCGGTTAGTTGGAAGATTTATAATATCCATCGCGGGGCGGGTAATTAATTTTACTACCCGTAACCGAACCGTACTAGGCGGGTAACCGGACTTGCGGGCACCCAAAATGAGTGGTTACCCGCGGTTCAGGTCACGGTTAACCATTATAGACGTTTTATCAAGTTTAGCGTATGAACGATAGCATGTTTTAGAACCTAAATTGTCATTTTATTAAAATTAAATAACATTAAATAGCTTAAAGTTATTCGGTCTCGATAATTGTATTCATATAAGCACACATAACATATTAACAAATAGTATCTGTTCGACAATTATAAGTTACGACCATATTAAACAATTTTCTCACATAGATGTTTAGCGAATGTTTGCATTAGGAACAAAAAACTTCTTAATATAATAAAAATAGTGCAATAATATAATCGAATATTCTATAATTATTTGAATATTTAGTTAAAAAAACTTATTGTATATTATACACGCGGTTTTTTCGGTTTTGGATTGAGCGGTTCGGCTCGGTTTGTCGGTTTCTCGGTTTTTTTGAACACCCCTAGTCACATGTACGTTAACTCGACTTTGGCTTAGAAAGACACCATGGTTGTAAAAGTTAGTATTACTAACGACGGAGGTGCCCGAAAGGCTGATACGAAAGATGCGTTCAGGAGGTGTATCCGAAAGGCCCATCGAAAGACAAACCACATGCTACTCGACTCCTGATTTCGCGGGAATATGTCCCTAAAGTACACTTGACACCTGACAAGGATCCTAGGTGTATCTCAAGGATCCATGCTCTACAGTACAGGCATAGTACAAGGACGGTACCTCGGCACTGTTCCTTAAACAGGTATAAATACCTCTCATTTACTCACATATTACACATTAAATACACTACCACATTTACTCATACAAACCTCTCGGTATTCCATTACTTACTCTTGCGCCGGAGCTTGGTCTTGGGACATCCCCAAGGCGAGGCTAACGCGTCTGTTTCATACCCTACAGGTTACCGAAGGATTCTCGCTCTAGAAGTTCAAAGGACTTGCCGAGGGTGCGAAGATTTACCTCAACAAATTGGCGCCATCCGTGGGACACTTAGTCAATCTATCGGAGCACTAGAATGACGGGTGGACTACTTAGGGGAACCCCTGGGGACAACATCCGAGCCACCCCTAGCGGCGTCTCCGAAAATGTTCACAGGTCCACCTTGGGAGGGGCTCTCGAAGTTAATGTTGAAGCTCCCTTCGTCTCCTTCCGCAAGGGAGAAAATTGAAGGAAACCTATCGGCCCTCAGGTCACTGTTGAAAGAACATAACAGTCGGGGCAATGTGTCTCCGATACGCCTAAGTTTTGATGATGCAGACCGGACTAGGGTTCAACCGGTAGTAACAAGAAAAGAGGTGGGGGTGCGGATTTAAAGAAGACTTTCAAGGATGCAGTGAAGACCCCGTTAACCCGAAGGATAATAGAATTCGCCGGCCCAGAATTCAAGATGCCAACAAACATCAAACTATACGACGGAATGACTGACCCGGAGGACCATCTTAGTCAGTTCTCCTCCGCAACAAACTCAGGCGAATGGCCTATGCCGGTGTGGTGTCGTATGTTCCAACAAACCCTGAATGGGAGCGCGGGATGATGGTTCGAGAACCTCTCGAGAGGGAGCATCGACAGATGGGTAGAGCTTAGGCAGCAGTTCACAACCAGGTTTTCGACCAGAAGGGCATGTTTTAAAGATCCAACGGAAATAACTAAGATTGTGAGGAAGGCCAACGAAACCCTTGTGGCCTTCAAGGAAAGATGGATCGTAGAAACAGGCTTTATCATAGGTGTTCCGAAGGTCATGAAGATATCATCGTTCTTGGACGCTCATAAGTGCCTAGAACTGGCTAAACAATACTCCGACAAGGTACCAAAGATGGTGGATGAAATGATGACCAGGTTGGACGACTTTGTAAGGTCGAAAGAAGCGTTCGCTAGAACGGAACTGCCCAAAGGGGAAGCATCAGAAACACCCAGAAAATCAACTGGACCAGTCAGTAGGAGGGAAGATCGTATCCACAAAGGAGGGTACAGAGCTGATAGACAAATAAATGAAGGGAGGAGCACGTTCAACAACAGAGACAGTTTAGTACTGTATCGTGTGTGGAAATCATAGAAGGGGGGGGTTGAATACATTTCCATTTAAAAGCTTAAAATATTTTGTATCAAATTATCCATCAAGTTGGATGCAATATGATGAGTATGAATAATACATCTATATCCACTAGAACATGTCATAGCAATAAAAACACAATCATAATGTTAACTTCTATCTATGACACAATCATCATCCAAACAATATAAACAACAATCAACATACATATAGATCCAATGCAAATATAAATGTAAGGCGATAAGGTAAATAAAGAAGTAAAGCGAAAGGTAAAAGAAAGTGCAAACCGGACGCGATGATTTATAGTGGTTCGGTCACGAAGCACCTCTTCACCTTACTTCACTCCTCGAGTACCCAACTCAAGAGTTACTTCACTAGTCAACAAGCTCCTTTTAGGCAGAGAAAACCAAACACAACAAAGCTTACACCGATTTCCGATACTAAGCCAAATGTCGAGTTCTAATCCTAGCTAGAACTAATCTATCACAACTAACCACATTACTTAATAACAATTCACAACTTCGCTTCACCACACAACTTCATTTCACATCACGTCTTCACTTCACTTCACGACTTCACTTCACTTCACGACTTCACTTCACTTCACAAATTCTCTACACTTCACAACTTCACTACACTTCACCTAGACACTAACAAGATCACCCTGATCTATCTAAACTTCCTATGATCACCACGATCTAACTACTACATAAGTTTGGAATACATGGACTCGATCTATACATTGTGAATGTAAGACATGTCACGAATGCACTAACTAACCTACATAACTTCGTATCTTAATGATAACGAAAGTTCTTCTTTTATACTTGGAGGAATAAGCTTGAATCACTTGGAAACAAATGCTTAAGATTAAATGATCAAAGGATTGAAAGGAGAGTATAAACTGATTTAGAACAGAAAGAAAGTGTGTGCAAAAGGTGAGAAAATCAGTGGGGAATAGTCCAGTATTTATAAGCAAACTGGAGAGATTTTATGTCTGGCCGGTCCCTTTAATTAGGGTGCCGGTCCCCTTGTCCCCTTAATAATTAAGGGGACCGCCTTTATAATTAAGGGGACCTCCCAGCCTGGACGCTCCCTTTTTTGTCTTTTCTGGGAGAGGTGTTTTCTGGAACATTTCTAGCCGTTTTTGGGTAGAAAATTTGAATTCAAAAATATTTATTTGAATAAAACATTTCTTTTAAATCTAAAAATGTTTTGTAAAAGTTATAAAAATGTTTGTGACATTTTTATAAAAAAATGTGGGGTTAAATAAAAATTTCTTTGATCATAAAATGCATTAAGCATTTATTTATTCATACCTCAAGTGATTTACGTCGGGTGCAAACTTCGTTGAAGCTGACTTGAGACGTCGAGATATGTTGTCATATGAATGCATTGATGATTTGTGATCACGAGTAACTTAAGCACTTTACGTTATGTGTTATAAGTTACATGTTTGTCATCACCAAAACATGAAGAGAATGTATAGATAAAATATCGTAATATTTCTACCAACAATCTCCCCCTTTTTGATGATGACAAAAAAATGCAAACTATAACTCATAGTAAAATGTATAAGTTACTTAATTATACTTCTTCTCCCCCTTTTGTCGAAGCAAAAAGGTGAACTCTTAGGCGAGACCACCAAGGCCGCTGCAGCTTCCACCTAAGAAAGAAAACCAAGACAAATATTATGACTACCATGAAGAGAAAGGACATTACACCAACGACTGCTTTCAGCTAAGAAGAGAGCTAGAAAATGGCCTTAGAATCGAGAAAGCTTAACCACCTGATCAAGAACGTCAGACAAAGGGGACGGGGGAATGCAAAAGGAAGGGACGCGGGAAAAGACAAAGTTATAAACATGAAAAAGTTATGAACTTGAGTCCCACTACTCAGATGGATTTGGTAGGTTTCGCCGGAGACGTGGTGAAACCGTTAGGGAAAATTGAGTTGGAAGTGGTCTTCGGCGGCGGAGGTTTGTTTAGGATGGTGATGATTAACTTTACCATAGTACGGGCGCCTTCGCCCTATAATATCATTTTTGGAAGAACGGGTTTAAGATCCATCCGAGCGGTTTCCTCAACAATACACTCCATGGTAAAGTTTTCCACTCCAAGGGGTATCGCAACTCTGATCACCCAGGCGATGATCATTTTTGAGTGCCGGAGGTTAGAAAAGAAGCAAATGGTTGAAAAGGAGGTCAATCGAAATGTTCACCGGGAGGAGGAAGTTCCGAAGAGAGTGGATTTGACAGAACAAACATTAGTCAACCCGACATACCCGGATCAGCTGGTAACGATAGGGGGAAACCTGTCAGAAGGATGTAAGAGCCAACTCAAAAAGCTGCTAAAGAAAAGTATGGATGTTTTCGCATGGGAACCGGCTGATATGAAGGGAATACCAAGAAGAATCATAGAGCACTCCCTCAATGTCAACCCTTTGGTAGATCCTGTCGCACATAAAAGAAGAGTTCTGGCATCTGACAGAACCTAAATTATGATAAAAGAAGTCAAGGAATGGATGAACGCAGAAATAGTTCGCCCTGTGAAATTCCCTACATGGATATCAAACCCGGTGCTTGTGAAGAAAAGCGACGGAAGTTAGAGGATGTGCATAGGCTTTAAAATTCTTAATTCGGCATGCCCAAAAGACTATTACCCCCTCCCGGACATCGACGGATAAATAGAGTCGGGGTAGGCTTCCGATACAAATGCTTTCTAGATGCATATAAGGGATACCATCAGGTGCAGATGGCTCAGGACGACGAAGAGAAAACTACGTTCTATATGGACCAAGGCACGCACTGCTACACAAAGATTCCGTTTGGGCTTGAGAACGCAGGGGCTACTTATCAAAGGTTGGTGGACGCGGCTTTCCAATCCCAGATCGAAAGAAACCTAGAGGCATACGTAGATGACATGGTCATCAAAAGTAATGACGAGAAAGTTCTGATAGCAGACATTGCCGAGACATTCGATAACCTCTGGAGGATCAACATGAAGTTGAATCCAAAAAAATGTTCGTTTGGAGTGGAAGAAGGGAAATTTCTAGGGTATATGGTCACTTCCGAAGGGATCCAGGCTAACCCAAAGAAAACCAAGGCAATCGCCGACATGCAATCCCCTCGGACATTAAAGGAAATGCAGAGCTTGAGTAGAAAGTTGGCGGCGTTAAAAAGATTCTTGTCCCGGTCCACTGAAAAATCATTACCCTTCTTCGAAACTCTGAAGGACATAACGAAGGAAAACAAGGACGAATACCGCTGGACCAAAAGTGCGGAGAAGGCATTCCAAGAAATGAAGAAGGTCATAGTAGAGCTATCGTTGTTGAACACCCCGGTAAAGGAAGAAACCCTGTACGTATACGTAGCAGCAGCTACGGAGGCCGTTAGTGCTGTATTGCTAACCGAGAGAAAGGGAAAACAATGTCTGATACACTACGTAAGTAGGACGTTGAATGAAGCCGAGAGGAACTATGCCCCCTTGGAAAAATTAGCCCTGTCATTGTTACACATGTCTAGGAGATTACGAAGGTATTTCGAGGCTCATCCCATCAAAGTCATAAAGGACCAGCCACTCAAGCAGATACTAAACAAGGCTCAAGCGTCAGGAAAGTTGGCCAAGTACTCGGTGGAGTTGGGAGCATACAACATAACTTACGAGCCAAGAAACGCCATAAAAGGTCAGGTCCTGGATGACTTCTTGTCAAAAGCTCCGGTGAGAACTCCTACCGAAGAATTCTTTCGGTTACCAGTCAAAGTGCAAAACAAAGACGATATTAAGAAATGGACCCTCTTTACTGACGGTGCCTCGAACAGTAAGGGTTTCAGAGCTGGTTTAGTTCTCATCAACCCAGCGGTGTAGAGTTTGTAACACCCCCAAATAGGGTCGCAACGGAATATGTGTTCAGGAGCGTTACATCTTAGATCAATAGCACAAGAATATAAGAGAACGACCTCTAAAAGAGTTGTTTTAAAAATGATACATTGGATTTCATAATTTGTTTAATACAAAAGCTCAACTGCTTAACTTGTTCAACCTTGAAAATGAAAAGATTTTAGAACATAACAAATATCCCCAAAATGTAATGCCTCTAAATCTTTATGCATGACTCCCAAAATGATTGACTACCAATGTATCCCTTGCACTTGTACCTTATTGACCTGAGAAAAACATGCTTTAAAACATTAACATAAAGTTGATGAATTCACAGGTTTATATGAACGTAAGATTTCCAAGTGTATGATAATGCAACAGATGCAAACATCACAAAATGTAATTACGTTTCCCTAAGCTCATGGCACTGAACCTCGACATGTATGAATTGCAATATAAATTGCCTACATTGCCCTTGATGATGTTCTAACCCGCAACATCCCAAATCCGACATGGTATACGTCCGTTGTCCGAAAAACCGACACAGTGAGCGCTACTCACCCGACCGGGGAGGTCAATCCCAAATAGATCTATTTATAATATTCGCGCTTACACCAAGTAATTGACAGTTCATGATAATGGGCTCAGAGGGTTATCGCTACTTAGGCAAACACGCATGTTAAAATGTACACTTGCATCCAATTTGTAAAACAATGCATGTTTCCACCCCAAAAGTTGTACATCATTGTAATTGTAAAACATGGGGCTATGAACTCACCTTAGTGAATGAACTTTGATATGAAAATCGTCACGTATAGTCCGAATGCAACCTAATTAAATATAGGTCGTATGAGTACAATGTACTTTGAGTAACTAACACAACATATAATTCTATATAGTTACATCACCACCTAAACATGTTTGATAAAATAATATTTATAAAGTTAAAAACGTTTATAAATATCACTTTAGTAAAAACATCGTATATTTCTCGTTTTAAATCCGTTTTATATGTTATTTATACCCGTGGCTTTGTATTAAAAAGATTTATCAAAATATTATATTTATAATATTTTAGCTACTGATGAACAGTAACTTTTACTGTTTTTGTAAAATATATAAAACTACTTTTATATATTTAATTATCGTAATCTTGTAAAAATCATAACTCATTCGTTATAATTCGGTTTTTAGTGTTCTTTATACCCATGTCTTTGTAATTAAAAGTTCTATTCAAGTAAAATATTTTCAAGAAACTTACTGTTATGAATAGTAACTTGTTTTTATAAAAATACTTTTATAAAAACACTTTTATTCGTAAACTTGTAAATTCTATAACTCCTTCGTTATAATTCGGTTTTTCGAGTTTCTTATATATTTGGAATCTTTGTAAAATGTAATTTCACAAAAAAATATTAAATATTTTTCATCAGATCTGTAAAGTTTTAGATTTTATAAAGTTACTTTTATAAGATCACTTTTTATCGTAATCTTATAAACTCCGTAACTTCTTCGTTATAATTCGGATTTTCGAGTTCTTTATATGCTTACGATCCTCATAATATGTACCATTTTTATAAAGTATAAAATAAATATTATTTTTGTCGAATTTAAACAGAATGTTTTAGGGTTTTAATTAAAAAGTGTATAAACTTATTTTATAAACTTTTTGGCATAAATGAATTACTACAAGTCACCTACTTTACTTAATAACACTTCTTGCATATAGATTAAGTCCTTGAATTTGTTTCCATCATATATTGTCCAAAGTGTCCAAGAAAATGTCCAACATGTTTATTTATTTATATACACTTTATAAATAAATGATTAACCATAACTTAAAAAATAATTATATAATTTATCCATTGCTTGTAAATCCTTAAGTAAAACATATCCTCATATTTTAAACATCATTTTAGCCATGAACAAAGTTAGATTCGAATTTATACAAGTGTGTAATTATTTTATAAACTTTATAAAATAAACCTAGGTGATGATTAACTACATAGCAATTATATAAAACATGAAATTAATATATTGAAGAGATTAGGGTTTTAGGTAAACCTTAGATGAGTGTATGAAGGTGATAACACAAGCAAGACCTAAGTATTAACCAAGAAACCCTAGTTTCTAATCAAGAAAACCCTAGTTTTCTTATACTTGAATAACCCTTTAAATCACCCAACCAAGCTTCCAATACACCTTGAAACACCTTAGATATGTTATATATCAACCTTAGTATACTTGTAACACTTTAGAAATTAAAGATTATGAATGGTTTATGTGTGAGTTATGAATCGTGGATATGGAGTAATAAGAGAGAGTTTGTGTTTAGTTTTTGCTTTGAAAATGATAAGTGTGAGTTTGTTTCACCTTTTAGGGTTCTACTTATATCCAAGACAAGTATGTATACTACCTTAGTAAACTAGCAAATGGTTTTGAGTGTTTGATTGGTGGTGTCTGGTTTTACTAGGGCTAGGAGAGGGTTTTATGGAGTTAAATATTGCTTAGGGTTGTAACAAGCATGGTAAATTTATAAGGCATGGTATGACATACTTGCTTTTGTGTAAGAGTGATATGACTTAACCTAGCATGCTTGTATATGTTCCCTCTTTTTCCCCTTTTGCTGCCGAACACAAGAACACAAAAGGAAGAACCAAAGTGATGATATGTTGGGTTTTTGATCCAATGGATAACAAGTATAATTGTTTAAAGGAGTTAGTGGAGCTTTGTTATTAATTTCAAGCATGAATATGTATGTATGTGTATGTAAAACTAGCCAAGGTGATAACATGAACAAAGTATTATTAAACTTTGCTAAAAAGTGTATTGGTGGGTGTTTGTTGAAGTCTAAATGGGTTTATGGTTTGCCATGCATGCAAAAGTGTAGTTTTATTGCGTTACGTGAACGTTTTACGTAACCAATAAAAATAAAAAGCGTAAAGTTATAAATTATCATCCTAATAACTTTATAACACTTACTTGACGTAAACATTTATTTGTTTGATGCCCGTTTACGTTGAATGTTGATTTTTAGTTTACACGATTTAGCTAAGCGATTTAAATAAAAAGCAAACGCGTAAAAGCCTAAAAATAAATAATTGAATAATTGAAGTCGTAAAATGTCTTGAAAATGTGAAATGTTACAGTATCCTCCCGTTAGAAGAGCCTTGTCCCTCAGGCTCAAGTTGCGACACTTGACGAAGGTATGGGTTTAGTGAAGAGATGCGGATACTTCTTTTGAAATTGGTCTTCACGTTTCCATGTGAACTCAAGACCCCTCCTAGAGTTCCACTGAACATTGAAAATTGGGATACGGCTTTGCTTTAATCGTTTGACTTCTTGATCTATGATTTCTACGGGTTCCTTCACAAAATGGAGCTTATCATCAATACGAAGTCCATCGAACGAAACGGCTAATGGTTCGTCGGAATAACATTTCTTCAAGTTGGATATATGAAATGTACTGTGAACCCTGCTCAAATCTTGAGGAAGCTCAAGCTTGTAAGCAACGGCTCCAACCTTAGCCAACACCTTGAAAGGTCCAACATACCTAGGGTTTAACTTCCCCCGTTTGCCAAAACGTACGACCCCTTTCCAAGATGAAACCTTAAGCATAACTCTATCTCCAACTTGAAATTCCATCGGCTTACGCTTTAAATCGGCGTAACTCTTTTGTCGGTCACAAGCGGCTTAAATCCTTTGCTTGATCTGAATGACCTTCTTGGTTGTCTCTTAAACTATTTCTAGATCGGTGAGTTGAACTTCTCCAACCTTGGCCCAACAAACAGGTGAACAACACTTTTGACCATAAAGTGCCTCAAATGGTGCAGCCTTGATGCTAGTGTGATAACTATTGTTATATGAAAACTCAACTAATGGCAAATGTTTAACCCAACCATTTCCAAAGTCGATTACACAAGCACATAGCATATCCTCGAGAGTTTAAATAGTCCTCTCGCTTTGTCCGTTAGTCTCTGGATGATATGCAGTACTCATAGCCAATCTAGTACCCAAATCCTTCTGAACTGACCTCCAGAAATTTGATGCGAATCTACCATCACGATCATAAATGATTGAGACGGGTATTCCATGCCTCGTGACTACTTCCTTTAGGTACATTCTTGCCAATTTCTCCATGGGATCAGTTTCCCTTATTGGTAAGAAGAGTGCAGACTTAATAACTCGGTCAACAATCATCCAAATGGTTTCATAACCTTGTGACGACTTAGGAAGCTTCGTGACAAAATCCATAGTGATATTATTTCACTTCCATTGAGGTATCTTCGGTTGCACCAACAAACCCGATGGCCTTTGGTGTTTACTCTTGACCTTAGAACATGCCAAACATTTGCGAACATATGTGGCGATGTCGGCCTTCATATTAGGCCACCAATATAGCTTCTTCATGTCCTGATACATCTTGTCGGAACCTGGATGGATAGAGTATTTTGACTTGTGGGACTCGTGCATATTCACAGTCCTTAAATCACCATAACATGGCAACTAACTCCTGCCATTTAAGCATAGAGTTCTGTCGGCATGGGGTTTTAAGTTTTCCTTTGGTATATCCTTCCTGATCATACCTCCTACGTCTTTGTTCTTGAAGTTCTCTGGTTTTTGTGCTTCTATTTGAGCTTCTAAAATTTGTTTGGGGAGATTCAAACCAATAGTCCTGACTAAGGCTCGAACCCGTAATGGCTTAATCCGATCTTTATGGCTTAAGGCATTGGCCACTACGTTTGCTTTCCCCGGGTGATAACAAATTTCACAATCGTAATCACTAAGCAACTCTAACCAACGACGTTGCCTCATGTTCAACTCCTTTTGGTCACGAATGTGTTGTAAACTCTTGTGATCAGTGAACACCGTACACTTGGTTCCGTACAAATAGTGCCTCCAAATCTTTAGAGCAAACACTACTACACCAAGTTCCAAATCATGAGTAGTATAATTCTTCTCATGAATCTTTAATTGTCGTGATGCATAAGCAATTACCTTCTTGTTTTGCATCAAAACAGCACCCAATCCTTTTGTGAAGCATCACAATAAACAATAAAGTTCTCAGCTCCTTGAGGTAGAGCTAAGATAGGAGCGCTACACAACTTATCCTTCAATGTTTGAAAAGCTGCTTCTTGCTTGTCACCCCATTCAAAGGTGACTTTTCTTTTGAGTAAGCTTGGTCATTGGCTTAGCAACCTTCAAAAATCTTTCAATGAATCTTCGATAATAACCGGCAAGACCTAAAAATTGACGAATCTCCGTTGGAGTCTTAGGAGATGCCCAATCTTTTATGGATTCGATCTTGGCGGGATCGAAGTGAATGCCTTGACTATCAATCATGTGGCCAAGAAATTATACCTTGGGAATCTAAAATTTACATTTAGAGAATTTAGCATACAACTCATCTTTCTTTAGTAACTCTAAGATTAACTTAAGATGCTCTTCATGTTCTTCCTTGTTCTTCGAGTAGATGAGGATATCGTCAATAAATACAATCAAAAATTTATCAAAATATGGCTTGCACACCCGATTCATGAGATCTATAAATACTGCCAATGCGTTCATCAAACCAAATGGCATAACTTGAAATTCATAATGACCATAACGAGTTCTGAAAGCGGTTTTCAAAATATCTCCTTCGCGAACCTGTAACTAATGATAGCCCAATCTCAAATCTATCTTTGAGTAGACACTCGACCCTTGAAGTTGATCAAATAAATTGTCAATCCTCGGAAGTGGATAACGATTCTTCACCGTTAGCTTGTTCAGTTCCCGGTAGTCGATGCACATTCAAAATGATCCATCCTTCTTCTTGACAAACAAGACCGGATCTCCCCAAGGTGAGGAACTGGGCCTTATAAAGCCTTTGTCGGATAGTTCTTGCAGTTGCTCCGACAAATCTTTCATCTCGGACGGAGCTAATCGATAAGGTGCTCGTGCTAAAGGTGCAGCACCAGGTATCAAATCGATCTGAAATTCCACTTGTCGAGTCGGTGGAAGACCCGGCAAGTCCTTGGGAAATACTTTAAGAAAATCTTAAACAATTGGTACGTCCTGAAGTCGCTTCTCCTCTGACTTGTCTTTAGTCTTATTTGTAGTAACATGTGCCAAAAAGACATGACATCCTTTTAGCATGTACTTCTGTGTTTTAGTGCACGAGATGATGTTCAATCGAGTCTCGTTTCCCTGGTTTCTTCTGTCACCACGAACAATCAATGTCTCATTTATGAAGGGAATACGAATGAGTTTCTCATCATAAAAAATGACAACATGGTACTTCGCCAACCAATCCATACCAATTATGACGGCGAAACTACCAAGTTCTACGGGCATTAAGTCGATGTTGAATGGATGATTTAAGAAGTTTAATGTACAACCCCGAATGATAGTGTTTATCCCAATTATTTTATCTCCAGCTAGTTCAACATCGTAATAATGGTCTAATGTAGTTGGTGTGATATCAACTGGGGAGCTAAATGCAGTAGACACAAAACTCCCATTGGCACTAGTATCAAATAAGATAAAAGCATAGCGGTTGTTTAGAAGGAACGAACCCGTAACGACATTGGAGTCCGGGTTTGTCCTCGCATTGCCCACCGCATACACTTTTGCTGGAGCATTGCTATTCCCACCTTGATTACCACGGTTTTTGTTCTTCAGCTTTCGGCATTCTCTCTTAAAATGCCCTTGAGCACCACATTCATAGCAACCGTTACCCTTCTGATTAGCCCTAGTGGCTCTCTGGTTGTTACTAGTGTTAGCATTACCAAAACTCCTACAATCACGGGCCAGGTGGCCAACCTTGTTGCACTTGTGTCACTTCGTTGCACACAGACCATTATGATGGTAGTTACATTTGGAACATTTTGGCAGAGATCCACCATACTCCCTCTTCTCACTAGGCCTAGCCGTGTAAGCCCACCAGTATTTTGCCTCTTGTTTGGTTATTGTTGGTTCTGGTTATTTCTGGAGTCATCATCTTGTTTCCTTTTGTTTTCATTCTGACGCTCAGCCAACGTACGGAGTTTCTGATCCATTAGATTGTTTGCCTTTTCAATAGCCTTCTCCATTATCTTGGGTTTGGTAGACATCACATTTCCTTGGATCATGTCAGGTAATCCACCCACATACTTTTCGACCTTATTCGACACTTCGGGAAACATTATCCCGCACATCAATGGTAGTTCCTGAAAGCGTTGGGTATAACTCGCCAAGTCAGTACCCTTCACCTTCCGATTCCAAATCTCTATCTCCAATTTCTTGATCTCATTTCAAAGACAGTACTTAGCAGTCATCATTTTCAATAATGTTTTACAAGGCATGCCGTAAGTGGCATCATGACCAACTAACTGTCTTGACATAGGAGTTCCACCATGTTAAGGCAATACCATGAAGAGTGCAAGTAGTAAACTTGACTTGGTTCTCGACTGCACAGTTACTGATATGGAAGACAGACTCCATTCTTTCAAACCATTGTGTTAGACCAACAACTCCTTCAGTACCCTTGAAGTTCAGGGGTTAAAATTTGAGGAAATCACTATAGGTGCACTCACGAGTAGGGCGCACATGTCTCGTAATACCACTTCTAGAACCTTGGCTTCCATCGCAATTGAGGTTAGTGTTTCTTTGAATTGTTTGCTCAACCAAAGCATCAGCCACGCCTTGGGCTATCAATGCCCTGATAGCAGCATCAATTATTAGGGTGGTGGCAGTGGCAGTGGCGGGGGTGGTTCTGGTTTTGGTTACTTTTCTTTGATGCATTTTCTTAAAATCACAAGAAAATATAATACACGTTAGATTTCATACAATCATAATCGCGACATGACATATACACAATAAATAAAGTGAGATCACAGCACAAGAGAGGTATATAGTAATATTTGAAATTACATTGACATGACATAATACATCCATTTCATATATAACCTGGAAAACATACATGATAGTTTGATATAGAAATGAAAGAAAATACAAGTCCTACTGTCGTGCAAGCTGAGAATAACCCATAATACTTAGCAGGCTAACATAATGATAGCTAGTGACATTACTGAAAAGTAAACTAACTACAGCTATCAGCATCCTCTGGGTCATCAGTGTGAGCTGGCTCCCTAGTCTCCAATGTATCAATACATCCTAGAGCTGCTATCAACTGTGTCTGTAGTGATGTAGTCTGAGAAACCAATGTCGTAACCAGTGCCTCCAGTGAAGAGATGCGAGTATCCTGAATCTGAGTATGAGTTTGATATGCCTGGAGCTCATCATGTACTGCCCTACTACAGCTCATAGACTGCGCCCATGCCTCTCGGGCAACTCTAGCCTCACTCTCAACAAGTGATAACATCAAATATTTAATACTTTTTAGTGGAAAAGTGCCCCATATATTGTCTGCAAATGTTTCACTAATACTCGAAAACGAGATATTTTCTATCATTTTGTAGTTTTCAGGTGAAATGCAGGAAAATAACAAGAAACAAGGGAAAAAGGGCTTAAAGTGTAATTATTTGAAGAATGTTACGGCGTAACACCATATCTAGTTACGCCGTAAACGTGTGTTTGGAAGGAAATCTTACCAAAGATAGAGTTACGGTGTAACACACCATATGGTTACGCCGTAACCATGAAGATCCACAAATATGGAATGAAGATCACGTACGTATGGAAATTATTTGAAGGTTACGGCGTAACACCATATCTGGTTACGCCGTAATAATTGCTTAATTATGGAATGCCGTGTGTGCTGGTTATGGCGTAACACCTTAATCAGTTGCGCCATAACAGGTTCGATACTTATAAATAAAGGCCCCATTCAAACTATTCTGATATCACTTCCTCCACATCTAATTGGAGAGGCGACAAAGGCTTCCAACCTTCAAAGAATTCCACCTGGAGTCCAAGGGAGATCACACTTTATTTACTTTTTGTATTTAATCATTCAAATACGAATACTGTAAGAATTATGAGCTTTCAATCTATGATTACTTTTATTTTTTGCTGTGTTTCCGTTACCATGAATGGCTAAGCACTTAAAGTGCTGGCCTAGTTATGTAATTACTATTTTTATGATGTTTTCTCCTGTTAGATTATGGTTTCGTTAGATATTCCTTGACTATCGTGTAACCCTAGGTTTTGGTAGTACGAGTGGTTTGGATCTTGCTTGACCCATTATTAGATTATCATGTCAATATGGGAACAACTGGGTACTAGGGAGGAGTAATTACTCCATCCCTAGTGTAGGAACTAACCGGTCTCCGCACTTATCACTCAATATAATTAAAAAGCACATGAACTCTTTCAGAGGGGGTTAATAATCTGTATAGATTATTAGATCAGTTTTGGGAATAGTTAGGATTAATCACTGCAACCTGGATAACCTACCCCATATACGATTTGGACTGATTCGAAATCGCAGGGAGTATAGGATAGACTAAATATACCTATTCAAGTCTATCGACCTTAGAAACCACTAATGAAACCATAGTTTAACATTGCACATGAAAACGTTTTCATAACAGTAGTAATGAAGTAACTAGGTTAGCACGTTTTCTCTCCTGATATCTCCAACTCTTTTAATTTTTGGTATTTAATTTTATTGTTATTTATTTCAAATCAATTCAAAACCATTTTTAAACGTGACATTTGAAATTAAAACTAATTACAACTTAGCTCTTGGGACGACCTCAGATTTACCATTCTATACTACCCACGATCGGGTTCTCTGCCCGTTAGTGCGTTGTCAGGTAGATCGAGTTTTATGAATTTAAAACTTGGTTAATAAATTATTTAAAAATAAATATGCATCAAGTTTTTGGCGCCGCTGCCGAGGAGCTAAAAATTAGTAATAATTTGAAATTATGTATATATTTCCTTTTGTAAATATATTCTGCTAGTTTTTCTTGTAAGTTTTTTGATATGAAAGATGATGTAGACATCAGCGCGCTCACCATGGAGCAGTATATAGCTTTGATTATAGATGACATTAAACCAGGCATAGTGAACCCCAAGATTGGCGATGACGTCGAGTTTGAGATAAATGCAAACTTTATGAGGAATTAAGACGCAAAATTTTCGCAGACACTGATGATGAAGATACTTACGAACGTGTGCGTACGGTATTAGAGATTGTAGATCTCTTCCACTCCCATGGCGTCACTCACGATGCAATTATGCTTAGGGTAGTTCCAATTACACTCAAGGGACGAGCTTTAAGATGGAAAAACAGGCTTCCAGCAGGGACAATCACTACATGGGATCTCCTTAAAAAAGAATTTATTTAGAGATATTGTCACCCTTTCATAACTACCAAGAAATTAGAAGAAATTCGCAATTTCAAGCAAGAAAGGGACGGGACATTGTATCATGCTTGGGAAAGATACAATGATCTTCTTTACCAATGTTCGCTGCACGATCTGAACTGTCAACAGAAGGTTCATATCTTCTACACTGGATTAGACATCTCCACCTGCAAAATTCTCGACTCTAACGGGTTCATTCCTTTGATGACACCAACGCAAGTCCTAGAATCAATACAAGTCATGGCAGACCATTCGCATGACTGGTATGATGAAACAACCACTAGGGAAATAATCAACGATGTCCTGGACAACGTTGATGCCATTCACGAAAGTTTCAAAAGGGAACATCTAACCAAGGAGTACCCTCTCAAAAAAGAGGATAAGGCAATCAAGCATAGCAGATATATGGAATCCTTGGAAGAAACCATCATCAAATTTTGCGAAGACTCAATTAAAAAATAGACCGTAGAGGATGAAAGGACGAGGAAGATCCTTGAAAACACGGAATCGAACATAAGGGCAGTGATTACTCAATTATAGTATATATATTTAGTATAAGTAAATAGGCGAATTACTCTTGTGAAAGAATAATAAGCTAATCACTAATAAAATATATTTCCGGAAAGTATTTATGAGAAAATTACCCTTAGGAAAGGATAAAATTCAAATCATTCCCGAGTCGTTTTCCCAACGAAGCGTGAATATTGAAAATCTTGTTTCGGTTCGTGATCGGGTGCTTGAATAATCAAAATTTTGGATTTTGAATTCTAAATCTAACAACGCAAAGGGAAAGCATAGAAAGGCACGTTAATCTAAAAATAAAGGCAATTTAAAAATCCTAACGACATTTAAAGCAATTAACAATTTAAAACAAACTAATTAACCAAATAAGACAAAATAAAACTCTTAAAACTCAAAATGCAAATTTCTTAGACTAAAATGTATAAAACTAGTTTTTAAATACATAAATTATTATTATTATTTTATTTTTTTTAAAAACTAATAAAACAACTTTTATAACTAAAAATTAGACTAAAAATATTAAACTTAATCCAAAAAATTTAAGAAAATTTCTAAAAATACTAGATTCTATTTTTGAGGTTTACAAAGAAAAACGACACAAAAAGCTTCTTCCAATAAGCAGTTAAAAATCAAATAAGCTGAATAAGCTTAAAACTAATCTAGTATAAAAATAAAATGAAACAAACTACTAATGAAAAAGTCCCAAGGGCGCAGTGTTAAGGTGTGTGTGTGTTGAGGGGGAGGTCACAGGTTCGAGTCCTGTGACCTACCTTTTTGTAAAAATATTTTTTTTATTTTTCTTTTTGAAACAGCTAAAGATTAAGCAAAAATAAGAAACTTTAATAAAAGACTTATTGCCAGAACTTATTTATAAGCTAGAAAAAGCTCAATCAAAAGGACAGTTTCTAGTTAAAACTGTTTTGATATTAAGCTAAAACTGTTTGGCTTTTTGGACTCAATAAGCTAATAAGAAAACTAATAAACTAAAAACAGACCTAAAGTTAGACCTAATAAGCACTAAATACCAAAAATAAGCAGAAACAATAAGCTGAAAAACAACTGAAACTACCTAGACAGTTTACTCTAAAAGAGGGTTTTAGAAGAACTTTTACCACTATTTTGAGCTAAAATTTAGGACTGATAAGCACTAAAAAAAAACTAAAAACTGAAAACAGATTAAGTACTAAACTCAAATGACTCATTTAAGCAAGAATTAAGCAAAATAGTTAAGGAAATAAGCTAGAAAAGACAAGTTGCAAATGACAGTTTACACTACTTATTTTTGGACTTTTTTTGATAAACTAACTTCTTGTAGCTAAAATTAAAGACTCAAAAAATGATTTTGACCAACTAAAAACTAGAAACAAATGGAAAACAGACCTCAATAAGCTAATCTTAATCAAAATTAAACAAATAACAACTAGAAACTAACCATTATTTGATCTGCAATATTTAGACTTTTAAGAACAATAAAGCTTTACTGTTTTTGAACCAAAACTTTTAAAAGGCTAATCCAACAACAAATAACTAAAAACAGGTTTATAATGATGCAAATGAAACTTACTTTAATCACAAAAACCACATCTTAAGTACACTTTTAAAGAATTCAATCAATAAGCAGTTTAAAGATCCTTTGGACTAGCAGACTTAAACATTTGATGAAATAAACTTCAAAACTAAATTTAATCTCATGAAAACTAGTATTTAGACTAATTTAGAGCTTATGAAAACTGATTTGAGTGCCAAAAATAGATTACACACTATTTTTCTTAGTTAAGAATGCTTAACCCAAACACCCCTTTAAATTCTAGAATATCCATTTATAAGCTAAAACAGACCAAATTAAGCTCTATTTTATGAAAACAGATTAAAAACTATGATTATCAAAGACAAATAAGCAAAAACATAGGAAAAATAAGCACTATATTATAAGTTAAGCTCAGGAGCAGTATTAACTCCTATATAAGCAGTTTAAACTAAAACTCATATTAAACTAATTCTAATGATGCAAACTAGAAATTTAAGACATAATAAGCTAACATTGAGACAGATTAAGCACATTAAAGCAATAATAAGCACAGATTAAGCAGATTAATAAGCTGAATAAGAAATTAAGCTAAAATAGAGAAAAGTGATCATACCATATCCTTTGCTCTAAACAAAGACTTATAAATGCTCTCAAGAGCTTATCTACAAGCTCCAGCTTATTTACATAAGCTGGCAAAGTACCATAAGCCCATCCATTTCTGGCTTATCTTCCACATTAGCTTTCAATGATTTTTGAAGTGATTTAAGTGACAAAGCTTATTCAGTTAAGCTATTAGCAAGCTTAGCTGAATAAGTATTAGCTTATTAAGTAACAAGAGCTTATTGAGTTTATTAAGTGATATCCAAAGACATTTTAAATGAAATTGCATAAAACTAAAAACATAAATTCAACACAAAATTTAAAAGGAAACTAGATTTTTATTAATGATAAAAGAGGTTACAAGCTATTAAAACGAATAGTACAATAAGCAGAATACAATAAGCTAAAATTTAAGCTAAAAATACACTAAAAAACTAGATTAAAAACTACATAACTCCAACTGTGTGACCGAGCCTCTATTTATAGTTGAAGAGAGATGGATCCAAAAGAAGAGGAGCGTCCTTAATGTAACACCCCCAAAATGGTCGCAGCGGAATAAGGATCCGGGGCGTGTTACTTCAAGATCAACAACACAAGATATATATAAGAACGACACAAAAAGTT
>BQNB010070683.1:0-33041 GCA_026074375.1 Tanacetum coccineum
TTGTTATATTAATCTCCCAATCGCGGTAGCTTGTTTGATTGTTAAATAGGGCAGAGTTCGTACACATTTAGCTTTGTGTCACTAGCTTTGTAAATTCTTGTCTTTAATCTTGCAAAATGTTTGTGAACGAGATTTTGAACTGGCGCTTCGCTGCGGAGCGTGAGGTTTTACGTTAAGTATTAATTTTTTAACGGACCGATAACCTCAAAGACTATTTCCTTGTCCTTTTGCTTAGCGACGCTTATACTGAGACCTTTTCATCGATATATTTTTTATTTAAAATTTTGTTTCATATATGTTAGATATTTAATAAATAAGTTTTGTTATATAAAAAGTCATAAATCATAAAAACTTCAAGGGTTGTTTTATAAAAGAAAATTATTAAGATTTTTATATATTTTTCTTTTTGCCATGCCATGTGTCACTGGTTAATTTCTAAAGTCCAAATCGGAGCCCAAATCACAGCCAAAACACCAAAGAGAAGCCCAAATGACAAGGCTCAAATTGAAGCCCAAACCCTAAAGAGAAGCCCAAATGCCTGACAAATATAATGTAGATATGATATAATTAGAATTTGCCCAATCATATTACATGAGGTATGGATTGTGGTTATAAGAAACTTCATTATAATGTAATGTGAGAATGACAAAGTTAATCGTCAAGATATCTATCTAAAAAAATACTTACTGTAATTATATGCAGGGGTGTAAACTCCGAGCCGAGCCCGGGCTTAACAAGGCTCGAGATCAGCTCGTTAAGCATTAGGGAAGTTCGAGTTCGTGTAACAAGGCTCAAGCTCAGCTCGTTGTGCTCGGCTTGTTTCAACCAGAATTCGATTCAACTTCCATTGTCAAGTTAATACATAGAAGGAAAGCCTATCAATTTGCAATTTTATGTTTTTTTAACCATGGTTTTCGACATTTTTGCCTACTAATCCATGGAGTTTGAACTCACCGCCACACAGACTCAAACCTAGTAAAACCCTCCATTTTCAGAAGGTTGGCTTGACCACTTCAATTTTATGTTTTTCTTTTAACATGATCATGTATTTTCTATTTTTGTTGTTATCACTACTATGTAGGTAAAGCCTGTTTATTATCAACCTACTTTTTTATTTGTGCCAAAATGACCAACTTACTTTTTTTGTACTTACTACACCTACGTACAGTCAAATTTTGTTCGATATCACCAATATGACCATAAAATGACTATATTACACTACATCCACTCAGATGAAAAAACACGGGTAATATAGTTATTTTATGGTCATATTTGTGATATCGAACAAAATTTGAATGTACGTGGGTGTAGTAAGTAGAAAAAAAGTACGTTGGTCATTTCGGTTTCCATATCTTTTTATTGGTGTAAGTCTAGATGTAATGCTTCGTTCAGTTGGGATGATTGGCTTAAAAACCCTTCTTTGATTTCTCTGTAATTCTAGCTCCTTGCTAGTTTCTTAATAAAATCCGTTATTAAAAAAAATATATAACGAAACTAGTCCGTTCATTGGGCGGTACTTGAATCTTGTTTAAATATAAATCAGATCTTCTTTTGCTCGATCTCCATATTTATGGGAATGACGAATATTTTCACTTACACGCACTTCTTGATTTTAGTGTAACAAATTTTGTTAAATTCGCGCTTTAATTTACTGCGAGGGCAAGATAATGACATTTTATCTTTTATCTACTTAATTAACCACGGAGTATTTACGTGTAGTAACATCAGAATATTACTTTACGTATTAATTTTAAACACGTTACACTTTATAACATGATAACCACACAAAGATGAGATAAGATGAACGTAATTTATTATATGTTTAATCAGATTTATAATTTCGACCTTTGAAATTTGCAACAACCAAATTGAAGCTCCCATAACCTATTGGTCCAATTAGAGCCATCCGACCATTGATGTAATCGAGGAGCTGTTTTCTGCTTCTAATCATTGGCCATCTTTAATTTTACATCCACCCCCTTCGTCTTTATAACAAAGTAAATTACAAAACATAATTCTAGTACCTATTTCATTATACTAGTTGGTTACCCGCGCATAGCGGCGGCAATAAAAAATTTACTAACTCAACTTTTTACGTAATTTCCCACCCGCTTAGTAATTTCGTTTCACAAATGTATGTGTTCGTTGGGGTTTCCAGTAACTTTCCCGCAACACCATATTAACATAATCATTCTCGCATGTAAAAAGACAACACTCTTTCTGAAAGTATATAGTTTTAACGTATTATATTTAATTAAAATTAAAGTTGTAAAAAAATATTAATCAACATAAAATAAACCCATTAAAATGTAAAAAAAATTATAAAAATATATCAAAATAGATGTTGAATTAAAGAGCATAATTTTTTTTTAAATATGGTGAAATTAGATCAAAATAAAATTAAATAGATAAAAAGATATTTCAATTTGAAAATAAAGGTGATTTTTTAATCAAAAGGTGACACATGTCACTTTATGATGTGATTCCCAAAAATGAGATGGATGGTCAAGATTGCACCTCCTTATCTTAATTTTTAATGGGTCCCACATTATAAATGCTTTATATAGTAGTATAGATATAGATGAAAATAAAGGTGATTTTTTAATCAAAAGGTGACACATGTCACTTTATGATGTGATTCCCAAAAATGAGATGGATGGTCAAGATTGCACCTCCTTATCTTAATTTTTAATGGGTCCCACATTATAAATGCTTTATATAGTAGTATAGATGAAAATAAAGGTGATTTTTAATCAAAAGGTGACACATGTCACTTTATGATGTGATTCCCAAAAATGAGATGGATGGTCAAGATTGCACCTCCTTATCTTAATTTTTAATGGGACCCACATTATAAATGCTTTATATAATACTAGTTGGTTACCCGCGCATAGCGGCGGCAATAAAAAATTTACTAACTCAACTTTTTACGTAATTTCCTACCCGCTTAGTAATTTCGTTTCACAAATGTATGTGTTCGTTGGGGTTTCCCGTAACTTTCCCGCAACACCATATTAACATCATCATTCTCGCATGTAAAAAGACAACACTCTCTCCGAAAGTATATAGTTTTAACGTATCAAGTTTATATTTAATTAAGATTAAAGTTGTAAAAAATATAAATCAACATAAAATAAACCCATTAAAATGTAAAAAAAAATTATAAAAATATATCAAAATGGATGTTGAATTAAAGAGCATAAAATTTTAAAAAATATGGTGAAATTAGATCAAAATAAAATTAAATAAATAAAAAGATATTTCAATTTGAAAATAAATGTGATTTTTTAATCAAAAGGTGACACATGTCACTTTATGATGTGATTCTCAAAAATGAGATGGATGGTCAAGATTGCACCTCCTTATCTTAATTTTTAATGGGTCCCACATTATAAATGTTTTATATAGTAGTATAGATATAGATAAAACTAAAAGTACACCTCACCTAAAGTTAATCTTGTAGTGCTAAGAACAATAAGCTCACAATCTCATTTTTAATAATTGAAAAAAAATCCCTTAGAAACATATAAAAAAAGTCGAATTTTCGAATAGATTAATTTTCAAATTATGACATGAAAGACGAAATAAAAGTACTACAAATAAGAAGTGGAAATGGGAGATCTTCACTTTTTTTGTTCATAACAGTAGCACCAATACATTTGACAAAACTAATAGTGTGATAAAATTAATATGTGCAAAGTTCTAGTTTTGAGTAAGTTAGGCTTGAGAAGGAAATGAGTGGGCTCAAAAAGATTTAATTGAGTTACAACATTGATGTTAAACATACGTTGACTGAATTTGAAATATTACTACTTGAACTAGTGATTGAAAATATTGACAACCCAATTACTCTAGATTTAATTGCACTCTAAAATAACAAAACTCAAACAATCTTTTAATCTGATCCATTATTAACATCTCTTTGCTTGAACACGCTTTGACCACTTGAATTGGGCGATGACCTACAACCTGCAGAAGATTGAAAAATAAAAACAAGAACAGGTTTTCTCCGAGCATGGTTACATCGATTTTGTGATCAGATCCTTGGACTTTGATTGACCGATAAAGTGAAAGAGAAATTTTTGTATTGGTTTTCGAGGTACCGAAACCTTGAGGCACACCTAAAGAAAGGACCACATCTTGTTTTCTTGGGTGTTGGTGAAACCAACAGTACTAGCGACCAGTTTTCTAGCGGTGGTGGGAAACAAAAAAAGAGAAGACACCATAGAGTTGAGTAAAAGAAAATTGAGTTTAGTTGTCGAAGAATGAAAGATTCTAGATCCGACCGTCTTTTACTTTACAACTACAACAGAATGTCAATGGCCAAGTAATTAAAACCTCTTGACCTTTTAACTCTCTTCTTCTTCATCGTGCAGCTGATGTACTCAAATATAGTCAAGTTTTGTTTCCAAGTATTTTAGAGGGTATGCATGCACAAATTTGTAGTGTTTTTTATAATATCTTTTGTAGAAACAAACTTTTTTTACACTACTAAATTTTTCACCACGGGACAAACGTGGCATATTCCTGTGTATAAAGTAGATCCGCCCCTATACATTAGATGTGTTACCCAATTACTCACCTTTCAAGTTAAAAAAATTACAATACTTACCTTTCATAATTGAAAAAATAAAACTTACCTACCTTTCAAAATTACAAACCGTAAAATCAAAACATAACCAATAATCACACCGTGTATCAACATAACTGATGATCACACCGTTGCATTTAAAAGGAAGGATTTGCTAAACAACCCTATAGATTATTGTTTACGTTTTCAAATTTTCGTTTCAAAAACATTAGATTCTTGTTTATGTGAGATCAAGCAACAATATATATATATATATATATATATAATATTAAATATATATATGTTAATGTGAGAACAAACTTAAAGTTGTAAAAGTAAGAACTAATCACAACCATTGGATCTACTAATTGGTCTTTGATGACATTAAATGGTAGTATAATAAATAAATGTAGTGTAAAGGGTATTTTAGAGAATTACATTAAAATCCGGTCAACCACTATTTATGTATTTCTCCTAATTTTTGATTTTTTACTAATTCCTTGTACACATCACTAGTTTTTAATATTTTTATAAATTTCTTAAAAACCAATAAATATACAAATTTATATTTATATAGAAATACATATCTAATAATCTGATGATACATATTAAAACAAACCCAACTGATGCGCCGTGGTACAATATCTCGAAAATAACTGATGCGTCGTGGTACAATATCTCGAAAATAACTGATGCGTCGTGGTACAATATCTCGAAAATAACTGATGCGTCGTGGTATAGTATCTCGAAAATAACTGATGCGTCGTGGTACAATATCTCGAAAATAACTGATGCGTCGTGATACAATATCTCGAAAATAATTAATGCGTCGTGGTACAATATCTCGAAAATATCTGATGCGTCGTCGTACATATCTCGAAAATAACTGATGCGTCGTGATAAAATATCTAATTTTTTTAACTAATATCATTGTTATGTTTTTAGTTTGGGCTAATGACTTAAAAAGTCATTTAACTTGACACTTTTTGTCTTTGTGTGTAACCATCTTTTTTCTTTCCTATTTTGTCATCAAACTTTTAAAAGTCGATCATTGTGTGTATTTTGTGACCATTTTACCCTTACATTTTCTAAATTTCGAAGGGTAAAATGGTCATTTTACATGACAAAATAGTCACAAAATACACACAATGATTGATTTTGAAAGTTTGATGACAAAATAGGAAAAAATAAAGATGACGACACACAAAAACAAAAAGTGCCAAGTTAGATGACTTTTTAAGTCATTAGCCCTTTTAGTTTTCATTATGACGAGAGAGAGAGAACTATATCGGTTATAAAATGGTTAATAAATTTGGAGTTATCATTATGAGGAGAGAGAGAACTATGTCGGTTAGAAAAGGTTAATGAAATTTGAGAATGTAAAATCTCTATAATACCCTTATTGTTATGTTTTTAATTTTCAGAATTTGTATTCATTAAATTTCACATAAATGACACTTGCTTTTGATAAAATGGTGTGGATTTTAGTGACCATATTTTAAACCAAACAACAAAAACCCATATTACATTTTTCCCCTAAATTTCCGAAGGTTAACAATGGTAAACTTTAGTTATACATGACACAATAGTCACAAAAAACAACACAATGATTGAAATTTTGAAAGTTTGATGACAAAAAAACTAGGAAAAAAGTAAAAGATGGACGCACACACAAAAAAAAAAAACAAAAAGTGTGCCAAGTTAGAAAAGAACTTTTTAAGTCAATTAGCCGTCTGTTAGTTGTTAGTGGTGATCTAGGGGATGTTGAGATTAGTGTTGATGTAAGTCTTGTCCGGAGTTATGGAGCGAGCGGTTGTTTTTGATGAGAGTAGGAGAGAGGCGTATACATGAGTGTACGCGACGTATAGTCGGTGAGCGGTTATAAAATAGAGGGAGTAGAGGTGAAATTGAGTGAGATCAGTTATCATTATGAGGAGAGAGATAACTATGTTCGGATAGAAAAGGTTAATGAAATTAAAGAATGTAAAATCTCTATAATAACCCTTATTGTTATGTTTTTTAATTTTCCAATAATTATGTATGAGATTTTGCGAGCGTTTAATCTTTTTCACATAAAATACACTTAGCACTTTGCTTTTATCTTATTGGTATTATCACTAATGGGTTCTTATTTTTAACATGACACTTTAAAAGACATCTCCTTTACATTTAATCCTATATATATCTAATATATATTTATATATATATATATATAAAAGCTTATAGAGATTCTCCGACATAGGGACCACAAAGATGACCAGAACCCAAATAAATTGACATAATATTAAACAATAATAAATACGAGAAAGAATAAAGCAATAGTAAAGAGTAGAGGTGAGCACACCGGACCGTCGACCGGACCGGACCGACTGGACCGGACCGAAGGTATTTCGGTCCGGTCCGCGGTCTGATATTTTGGACCAATTCGGTCCTCGGTCCGGTCCGACCAAAAACCCGATGATAATGCCGTGTAGGACCGGACCGGACCGAAGACCGACCCGGACCGGACCGACCCGGACCGGACCGACCCGGACCGGACCGTACCATTTCGGTCCGGTCCGCGGTCCGGCAATATGGACCATTTCGGTCCTCGGTCCGGTCTTGGACATATGCTCACCCTTAGTAAAGAGATAGAACGATCAAACTACAAGACAATGATTTATAGTGTGATAACCGGTAACTTTTTCCTGGGTCTAAGTATCATAAAATATTATAATTATGTATTGGAGTCTTTCGGTTTTGTCAGTTTTCTTGAAGAAAGCTGAAACGTTGACTTCGGTTGACTTATCGTTAGACAATGAAAACCCCGTAGGTTATAATTTATTATTGATCACTATTTATAATAGTGCAAACCCTAATGCCCTAAACCCACAAACCGGGCTTGGGCTTATTTAGCCTCTAATACTTATCTCGCGTAAACGGTTAAGGTTTAACCGGGTTTTTGGGAGAGTCGTGAATTTTATTTGAGAATCACTTTTGAATTGTTTTTCATGTTTTGGAGAAGTTTGAGATTTTCAATAAATTTCGGGAAGTTTTCCCGCGTTTAGCAAAAGTCGTCACGCAACGCGTACCGGCACGACAGTTTATCTGGAAATAGGTTCAAGTGAATGAGGAAATGAGTTAATGAGTTTATTTATTTAATAAATTCATGATTTTAAATAACATTGGTTTAGAACGTGAATCGTTGGTGTTGATTTAAAAGATTGCCGGAAAACGGTTGTTTTCGTGAATTTCGGTAAAAGGCTGTATCGGTCGTTAAAGTGAAAATTTTGAACGAGTTTGAGATGTTAATTCATATTTTGTGGTTTGGGATATTTTTAAATGGATGAAAAAGGTTCGGTTAAGTTTTAACAAAAATTCATGTTTTCTGTCCAGACACGGCCGGCAACGGCTCAAGTAAAATTTTGTAGTGATTTATTTAGAAGCATATCGTGTAAATAACCTAGATTTATGGAAAAGTGATTCTAAACTCAATAAAAATTGCCTAGAAAGTGAAGCTTTTAATCAAGTTCGTGTGACTTCTCAGCGTGGAGACGGTATCAGGATTTGCTATGACGCCGTCAAGAGTGAAGAGCAACGACGTCACCATGACTTGTGACGCTATCACAATGACCGACAAAGAGAAGCCTTTAGAAGATTCGGCGGGCTGACGACGTCAGGAAACCCTAGCGACATCGTTAGACCTGATTTCCTATATATACAAACCCTATTTTTCATATTTTGTGGTGGAAAAACGTGGAGTATTCATGGGATAACTTTGTAGATGCTTATTTGGTCGTTTTTGTGGGTTTTAACCCTTTGATACTCATTGTAACACCATGTTTAATTGAAGTGATGTTCCTAAACCCTTTTAGTCATTTAATATGTCTATGTGTTGTTTGAATAATTGTTCTTCGCTTTCATTTAACATGCTTGGCTAAATCTATATGTGTTTGCTTATGATTACATGAAACTTAGTTGTTAATTCTCTCTTATTATTGCTTCTTGTTAATGGTGTGCGCGTAAGTTTAGAAAATAGCAATTTGTTTTCATATATAGTATAGCGTCTAGAAAAACGCGGTTAGGTTAGAGGATACATGTGATTAGATCTTCATATCTAGATCACCTTTGGGTGGATTTCAAATTAAGTATTTATTGCGCATGAATTTACTATTGGACATGAGCGGTGTCTACAGGTAACCACCGTCTAGGTTGTCACGTAAATAGCAGACTTGACCAACCCGCTGCTGAATTAGGGAATACTTACACATAACATTAACAAGGGGGACGGGCAATAAAATCAGAGAAAACAACTAGGGAGTAGTGCATGATTAGGTAAACGTGTTTGTTTAACCATACGTTTTTTCCATCAGTTTACTTTTCTGCATAACTAGGAGTAGTATAATTTAATAGTTTAATCAACCTCTCATTCAAACCCGAGATTTACTTGCTTTCTAAAAAAATATAAAAATACAAAAATAATCTGTCCTCAACCTTTAAACCTTAGTAAACATATAATTTGTTATCCCATATGTTTGATCTATTTCACACTTAAGATAATAAAAAATGAAGAAGAAGAATTGTAAAGAGATAAAGAGAAGTTAGAGAGAGGTAGTAGAGAAAAGATAATGGTTGATTAGATTAAAGAAGAGAAATAATTCAACAACACCCTCTCCACATTAAGAGAGGGGTTTATATAGGCTTCATAGAAGTATGGGATGCTTAGGTTTAGATAGGATGGGTCAGGCTCGGCTTTGGTTGGGCTTTGGCCCACAATGTATATAATATTAGCTTAAACTTCGAGCCCGTGTCCTTAAATAGCCTATTACATTGATTACAAAGTTCCTAAAACGTAAGACCGACACTATATAAATGATGACCGTAACTTTCCTTGTTATACTTAAAATTTTAAGGCTAACAATCTCCCCCAAAGGGTCATCTCTTTCTTTGACTTTATGCTCTTGAGGTCTTGGTCTTTGACTTGAATTTTGTTGTAGTAGACTTTGTTCCTTCATGATTTGTGATCTCGATCTTGAGCCATTGTCTTTTGACTTTGAGTTCTGAGATCTTTAAATCTTTCCTTGTTTGTCTTTGAATTCTTTGCCTTCTTGTAATCTTTTGTCTTTGGACCGACAAGCTCATACTTGTCTTGAAAGCTAGCTAGCAATCTCCCTTGACGATCTTTGGCTTGATAATCTTGATGTCTTTAAGGAGGATCTTTAATATCAGAGTTGCAGAAGACTTTTGTAACATGTACTTGAGCTTTTATCATTTCTTTATGTTGGTAGATCGAGCATGAGCATGCGGTAGTGAATATGACGGTGCTGGATGAGGTCGTTACTCTATCGTCTAAACCTTCATATAAGTGTTTGTCATAAATAACATATATGGACGAATATGTCTTTGTCATCCGCCAAGGTTTGGTTGCATTAACCTCCGGTTCCGTAAGGACCGACCTGTGATCAGGTAGATTCAATTTAGAAGAACCTCCTTGAGAGGGTTTCTAGCTTAAAATGTTAGATCCTCTAACTCAGATGCATTAGATTCACCGTCCTTGCTTGTTCTCATTACCGGAACGTCTCAAAGCAGACAACACGATAAGGATGAATCAGTTAGTTACATTTCTTATGATTAGTCGTCTTTCATTTACTGGACCAAAATCGACATCCAGTTAACACAAGCTTGATTTATATAGAATTTTGCAAGTCACCTACCGTAGTGTTTTGATGTTGACACTGGAAGAATTTCCATTCGTCACTGTGAAATACTAAAGAGTATCACTCTGAATGTTCTTGCAAGATCACAAGGATAATGCGTAGGACTCTGATGACATCAAATAATGCCTATTTTATATCATCATTTATCCCGTCTTTATTGCTCGTTTTACATTATTTTATATATGAATTGATACTTAATTGCTTATTTCTATTAATTGCAGTAATTATCGAGCATTTAATGAAAGTTAGTAAAAGGCACGCATTTTGGAGCACAAACGAAGAGTTCAAGAAAGTCTACTGATTCTGACAACCAATATGTCGTATCATTCTAGAAGTATACGCCGTATCCAAGACTTTGACGAACTAAAAGACCATTGCCTGACTTTGAAGAATACGCCGTATCCACATCAACGATACGACGTATATAATACTTTAGTCAACGAAGAAGAACCAACTGGTTTTACCTTAATACGCCGTATCTAGCAAGAAGATACGGCGTATTCGTGCCCTAACTTCACAAGACATCCATGATGAGAATAGAGTTATACGTCGTGTCCAGAAGACTCATACGTCGTATTCAGTGCGGTTTATTAATATTCTTGAATATAATATTTGTAGAGCCCACACCAAGTTACCCAATCGCCATTATTGAACCCTTTCAATACGGCGTCATCGACCTTTTTCCATGACTCTATAAATTCAATAACACTAAACTCAATTTTAGGTTGCTTTTAACCACCAAGTTTGATTCTCATAAGATTTAAGAAGACAAGAAGGTCCTGCAAAGTGCTCCAATCTATAGGAAAACCCTTGTAATCTCTACACTCTGTATACGCGTTCGGTTAGCTTTATGTTTAATCGTTCATCTATGAATTCGTGTATTGTTACAATGACTATCAGCTAATACCTTTAGGTATTAGCCATGTTTATGATAATTTAATGTTTGGTTTGTTTGTATTGATTATTTGCTTATTCGTTGCGTGTTGATTATGTTTATCACTTCATACTCGTTTATGTGCTTAAGTATGTGTTTAACCTATCATTCAACTGGATCTAGGAATACAAATATCGCGTTAGCTAGAGTCCGAGATAGAACTACATACAGCCGTTTATATATCTAGAGTAATGGGATCACAAATATTGACCAGTCTTTGCCTTTGGTTTAGTGAATTGGTAGACTAGCAGGTGACCTAGGATTACACATAACGTTCTGATTCCTTGGGTGAAGATTTGGACAGTGAATATTTGAAAAACTTAAATGAGAAGGAAAAGAGTGTTCCGATAGAGTCGTTGTTTGCCTTGTTTATTGCCACACATAAGGTTTGGAATCTTTATCGAAACTTTATTGCAAACTTGACGTATATTTAATATTTTAATTAATTTTAATTATTGGAGGTGCCGTTTCTTACTTGCCATTACTTTTTCTTTGTTTTTGGTTTTGGATTCATTTTTTATTACGTATGGGATGAGACGAGACAACTACTTTGGTTTATCCAATCTCATTGTATGTATGCTTACTTTCTTTTTTTATCAAGTCGAGAGTTCGCGTATAAAAGTCCACATTAAAATTACAGTATATATTATAATGCAGTTGTATGAAGCATTTTTTAGTTGGAATGCGGAGAAGCTGATGTAGTTCATTACTCGCACGAGTATAAATCAATTGTCATCAATTCTCTCTTCGCTATTTTTACCGCTTTGTAAAGTTTTTTTTTCGCAAACATCTCCGTAAATATATATGTGTTCGTTGTACGGGTTGTTTGGTTTCAAGTAGCTTTTTGTAACATCATTTTGACATTTTCCTTTCTCACATGTACTAAGACAAGAGCCATCTTTGAGGGTGTGCTAGGTGGGCGACCGCTCAGGCAGCATAAGTTTCTGGGACTCATAATTTGTACCTATTATACAATTTTATGCATTGATATATACACTGGCATACTTTTTTTGTTCTACCTTCTACGAATGGCACGTATTTTGTTATTTCTTGCTACCGCCATCTTTATATTTCTATAAATATGTTAGAAGCGGGCCTGACAAAGACCCTCACACTCTAATACCCGTCAAACATAAATCAAGTTTGTATCAATTTTAATTATGATACGTTAAAGAAAAAGAACTTGTAAGCCGAGCCGAGTCGCCTTACCCAAAATCACAAAAAGAAAAGGTGAACTTAACGGAGCCATAAAACAAACTTGTCGGTGCAACATTGACTAAGGATCTCCTTTATGTTTCAATGATGACAAATAAACATTCGTAAAACGTAAAATCACAAACGATAGCATAAATTCGTAAAACCGGACTTTCCTGTCCAACGCGTCAGGGCGCGGCCAGCGCGCCACAAGCGAAGTCCGTTTTACGGATTTTGCAATTGTCGGTTTTCCTCTTACCCGACACTTGTGGAAACTTCTATAAAGTTATGTACATGATAATTGAGAATTTAGGAACACTCCAAATGAGATTTAGACTTAGAGAGGAGCAAAAACAAATCCTCCTGTTTTTTTATAAAACGCCAACTCAAATCTTTTATCAAACGCCTCTGGCCAAGGCCAAAACTTCTTTCTAAACCTAGTATGATCATGTTTTCAACATACCAACAAGCAAAAGTATTCATTTGACCTTAATCCGGATTTACGTTGTTCCTCATCACGTAATGGGTTTTACTTCTTTATTGGTCAAACTAAGTGAAATGTCACTTTGCGTAAACGCATCCTTTCCCGTTATGGGATATGCTTTACTTGAGATGCAAAGCACTTAGCTTGTTTGCATCAATATGACTAGTGATCAAATCCATTGTTGATTGTTATGAATTAAAGTCTAAATGACTAATTGAGTTTGTGGTATTTGGAAATTAATCATACTTTGACTTTTCTCATTTCCTTAACTATAAATGTTTTACAAACTCACATGTATTCCTCACATGTACTAGTCCACACTTCTTCTACACAATCCTACAACCCATTCTTACTAATCACTTGTTTAACCTTCTTACCCAACAAGTGATTTCATTCTTCTACACACACTCCAAACATCTTCTTCATAAACAATCCCATAATCACAACTTGCCCCTATTTTTCTTCTTTTTATTAGCATGTGATCTGCTTTCCCTATTTTGCTTGCATTGTGATTGGGGGTGCATGACGTTCATCATTATGCATTTTCATGTCTTTAATCTTCCAATAATACTTTCTCACATAAACTTTCACTAAATAATCCTAAAATCTCCTCCTGCACGTGCCAACTCATATTCCATTACACAATGTACTATCTTTTTACTTGTTGTACTTCTTGTTCTCCACATCCCAACCAAGGATCCTCTATATCTTATTAAAATATTCTCCACTACTCATTCACTATTCACCTACTTCTCCACAACATTTAAATTACACACACACACTCCATCATCCTCACCCTTGATCAATCCATGTCATCATCAAGTTCCAACACTCTTTTCTTCTCCACCCTTTAGATTAAAAACTGAAAACATGCACAACCAACACACTTTTACTTTATACCTTTGATTGTCCACCTCATACTATTCCAAGTTCCCACATTCTCTTCTCAACCCCTGGATTGAACTCTCATCTCAAACAAACACAATTCATCTCACAAACATACACTTCTCACTCACACAACAAACACAACCTTCTTATCACCCTTGATCTTGCCATATCACCCATCCTACTTACCTCTCTTCTTTACATCTTGATTCGTCGATAAATGACTAGTCGGGTAATATAATATATAGTAATCACGTCGGATAAAAATTACTTTGGGAAAAGTAATAATAGATCATCCGAATGTTGTGTCCCAACGAGAGATGAATTTGAAATCCACGAAAGTGTTTCCAATTTAATGCTTGGATATCTTTTAATTTTTGGTTTTAATTAAAACTAGAGATAGCGATAAACTATATTACACTAATTAATAAGCAAGCTAATTAAGATGAAAAATATATAAAGAAAAATATGTTTGTCAAGTAAAAGTGAATAAATTCTTAAGTGTTAAGTTTTAGATCTTAATGACGAATTAATATCCGTCTAAATAATCGTTTCCTCAAAACGTTGGCTTAATATTGAAAACAACTTTTTATCGAGATATCAATTACTAGTTTAATGCCTACTTAATCTTAAGGCTTTTGCCCGTTCGACTAAATAATACACTAAACTAAATAATTTTTGCAAATTATTAATCACTAATCACTTATTAAATTCCACACTTAATTCACTATCCACCAACTTACTTAACAAGCATATGATTAAACTACTAACTAAGCATAATAATCAAATAAGCTAAACTAAACATAATAAGCTAATTATTTTAAACTAAGAGAATTGAAATAGGAAAGAAGGAAGAACCGAATGTCGAGCCGATAATGAAAAGTAACCACCCGATCTTATAAACTTAATAAACAAATAAATTTATCACTTTTAAGCTTCTACTTCTCTAATTAGCAAGTAAATGTATCAACTTTATTTACTAATTACTTTCATAAAAACCAAAAAGATCAAAACTTTATCTATTTATCAACCTTATAAGACCCTTAAGCTCCGGCCTTAGATGATGGAAGGATGAAATTAGAGATAAGACAAAAAACGAGAGATTATGATAAATAAGCTATAAGCTAAAAGCTATAATTCCAAAATATTAAGTATTTTGAAAATAGAAAATCTAAAGCTAAGAGATCTAAACAAATAAGCTTTTAAAACCTAGATCAACTTTTAGAAATCAAAATCTAAATCTAAATCTAATTAGCTAATAAGCTAATCGAATAAGCTCTTAATAAGCTTATCCGAAAACTATATGAAAAGTAGATCGAAAATAAGCCAAGTGCTTATTTCAAATATATATAAGCTTAAAATCAATTCAAATAAGCTATAGAAGCTTAGTTGATTAAGAGATAATAAGCTATTAAGCAATAGTCAAAAGTAAGCTTTTAAAAAGAAAAGAAAAGAAAATAGAGGATTAGAAAAAAATAAGCTCAAGTCACTTCCATCACAAACATCTTCATTAATAAGCTAAAAATAGTTGATTACAATAAGCTAGATAAGCTATAAAAGCTTTTACAATAATCCAAAAATTAGCTAAACTATTCTACTCCTACTCCTAAAACTACATCTACTACTACTATGTGAAAAATAAACTAAAATCTAACACACAAATGCACATCTGAGCGTCTGTTTTATAGCCCAAAAGGGGTGTGGGGGCATTTTCATCAATTTAGGCCATCTTCCAATCAGAATATCAGATCTAGGGGTGCGATCGTCTTTTGATTCCCAACGCGTTATTAATATGCTTCCTCGTATGCCAGACTGTGACAACTGCCACATTCTAGATCTTCCAGTCATATCACGCCACGTAGCCTTCTAGATCCTTCAATTATTACTAATCATTGGCTGCAACCTCGTCCCCCAATCATTCCCTCGAGCCGCCTCCAATCATTAGCTGGCTACCTCGTACCACCTACGGCTACAGTACCTCGTACTGAACCTCTAACAGCAACCACCTGAACTTGCAAACAATCATTAGAGAGCCACGTGTCACCACCTGAGTGGTGCCACGTGGCATGATACTATACAGGCGCCGTTACCGGAGCCACCGCCAGACCACCGGTCAACGGTGGCGGACCACGATAGACCACCGCCGGATCACCACCGTACCACCACTGGACCACCGGTCAACCACCAATCAACGGTGGTTGACCGCCAGTCAACGGTCGGGTCAATAGTGGGTCTGGTTGCCACGTGGCATGCCACGTGGATCCCGTGTCTGCACACGTTGTGCCAAACGTGGCACCACGTGTATGCGACGTGGTGCGAGGGGATAATACCCTCATGCATGGTTCAAAAACGGTGGACCTTATGGATGAAACCTTAACCCCCACTCAGTTTACCAACTGAGTTGGGCATGGTTTCAATAATATTTTGCAAAATTATATATAAAACCCTTAATAAATTGGTCTAGGTTCATCTAAATAGAAAATGTTTAAATTGGCTTTGTAGGGTTCAAATAAGAAAGGTTCAAATAGCAAGGCCGGTACCGTTGGACTCGTAATTCCGTGCTCTTTCCAATGAAGTGATCATGGGACTTTTACTAGTTCGTTTGAATCTTGATAAACGTGAAAACGTCGTCAAAAGTCACCTAAAAATTATCTGCAATGTTTATAAAGATGTGTGTTTTAGCACACATCAAATTCCCCCACACTAAGCCATTGATGGTCCCACACGCAATGTTTATAAAATAAGCCCGGGAAAAAATAATTTAACCCCCCTAACTTATGACCCCTCACAATTAAACAATAACAGAAAAGGTCCATTAAGAAGGTTCAAAAATCATTTATTTCGAAAGCGCCTCCGTTTTAATCACTTTATTCAATAATAGATAATAATTAAAATAAAAAATAAATTAAATTATTTAAAAGGCTTTAAGAACGGGAGTTCGTCATCCTTGATTTTCACAATCCCCATACCAAGCTTAAAACGAAATCATAACAAAATATAAGATTAGATGCTAACGCTACTCATAAATGCTAATTGTGTAAACAACTACTTTTCGTTCCCGTATTCCTAAAGCCTCTAAGGATTTTATTATTATTATTGGTGACAAATATATTATGTCTTTGTTATCATAAAGGTGCCCGGTTTAGACCATAAAGGTGCCCGGTTTAGACCATAATTAGTTTAAAATCCTTTCCTAAAGAGACGATATGGTGAGAATAAGGTCCACATTAAGGTTCTAATTTCGCATGATTTAGGGGTTATCCTTTTTATTTCATCCGAAACAACTCAACTACGAGTCCAGAGACGGAGGCTTTATTTAGATAACCCCGGAGTCAAAATTTGGCTTTATTATTATTATTATTATTATTATTATTATAATGCAACAATATTAGCCTTCGGTCCTTTAAACAACTGACACATCGGGCGTCCTAACCGACAAGAGCCAGTAGTCTTATTTCGACCTCAGAAATTTCCTCGACCTTTTTGAAGGCTGCAACATCGGGCGTCCTAACCGACAAGATGCAGCAAACTTTTATCAGTCTCGGATTATTATCACTATGGGCCTTCTTTTGAAGACTGCCACATCGGGAGCGAACCGACCAGAGACAGTAAACTTTTATCAGCCCACAGTTCTTATTATTATTATTATTACCTCCACCCTTTAAACGACTGCAACATCGGGCGTCCTAACCGACAAGATGCAGTGGTCTTATTTCGGCTTCGGTTTATCACATTATTATTATTTATTATTTTTATTATAGCCAAATTTCAAGTCCTGTGGTCTTTTAACTACCGAGACATCGGGCGTCCTAACCGACAAGACCCGGTAGCCTATTTCCCCACAACACTGACAGAACCTCGATGTGTACCTTACTTTCACCAGAAGGAATCTCTACGAAGGGATCTAAACTAAGAATCGCAAAAACCAAAGTAACTTTATTTATTTAACAATTATATAACGTTTATTAAGCTGGTGGGAGCAAAAAGCCACAATTAACCTCTATGAGCTCTAAAGAGATCCAACTACTCCACGCTTAGCATCTAACTTATATTTAACTCTATCATTTTTCGTTCTTTGCAAAATTTTAAAGTTTAGCAAACGCTTAGTCTCGAGAGCTAAGGGAAAAGCTAGAGTTTAATACTCGGTCAAGCCAAAATATCCCTAGTACCTTATATAATAATAGGTAAGATTATTCCCCCGAGGAGGTGTTTAATGCATTCATTACAAACCCGGCCCGACCCGTGTGTTATTTGGGTCGTAGTTTAAAGAATGTTGGATTACAAGTTGGGTTACCCGCGCTACGCTGCGGGATGGTTGGCGGGCGGTTGTTTTGATTAGTTGTTTGCATTGTCGTCGTTTCAGTTGTTGTTTGTGAAAGACAGTAAACAATGGCGTTTTTCACAGGTTGTAGTCACTGGTATTATATTATCAAAATGGACAACACGTATTTATGGTTCGCCAACTGTTAGTTACGATAAGAGGCAGACGTTTAGAGTGCACTTCAACATTATTACAGTTATATTAAGAGTGTACAGTTACATAAACTACATAAACAAAAGGGTTTAGCTTGGGATGATGTTTCCACAAAATTTGGTTTCCATCTTAGTTAGCTTTAGTTTTTTTCATCAGGTAGGATTCTGCAAAGAAAAGAAAAAAAGAGCAAAAGTTAAATCAATGGTAGTAAATGTATGGGTATGTGTTTGCGTGTGAATTTTTTTGGCTGTTAAGATAGTAGTCGAGAAATGCTAACCTTTCAGTCTCCTTTTTGTTTTTTTGGGGTGTCTGGTGGTTGTTCAAAGAGGGACCTTTTTGCTGATTTTCTGTGGCTTGTGTTGTCTTCTTCTTGATCTTTTGTACGCTCTGTGATTATAGCATGGCTTGGCAGCGTTGTTTCTGATATTGAGAAATCTCATCTAGAATTAAAAAGAAGAACACGATCACCGATATGGAATTCACGGTTTTTGATCTTAGCATCGTGTATATTCTTTGTCTTTTCCTTGTAGATCAAAGAATTTTCGTAGGCTTGATCCCGAAGTTCATGTAATTCATTCAGTTGGACTTTTTGGTGATCACCCGCAATTTTTAAATCATAATTAGCCCATTTTTAGGCCCAGTAGGTTTTGTGCTCGAGCTCGATGGGCGGATGACAGGCTTTTTCGTATACGAGCTTATAAGGAGTACAACCGATAGGTGTCTTAAAAGCGGTATGAAAAGCCCATAAGGCATCATCTAATTTATCAGCCCGTTTTGCTCTATGCTCGCCTACTGTCCTTTCTAATATCCTTTTTAGACCACGATTGGAAACCTCCACCTGGCCACTTGTTTGAGGGTGATACGAGGTCAAAAGCTTATGTGTAACGCCATATTTTTTAAGAACATTAGAAAATTGGTCGTTACAGAAATGCGTACCTCGATCACTAATAATGGCCCGTGGGGCTCTAAATCTAGAAAACAATCGTTTTAGGAACTTAGCAACAACTCGGGCGTCGTTAGTGGGGAGCGCTTTCGCTTCATATAACAACTCGAAATTTTCATCAATGTAATTACCTATCTATTAAATTTAATGCACGAAAAATCCATCTTTTCAAAGTTAGATAGCACTGTAATACCATCAATAAGAATATATCACCTTCTTACAAGGAATTTTTTTGCTTTATCTCATAATGCAACGTAACTTGCATCTCTAAAGTAAACGAGCCCACGCAACCTATATCAGTGCCATCTATATCTATGTTTATATCATGTAAACATCCTAATATGTCAAATCTATATCCTAATATCATTTTACCAAGTACATTGTCCATTTAACGTACTTTTCAAAACATTATATCAAAACAAGCATTAAACGTTAACGTTTACATCAAAACCCTAATTATATGTAATGTATACATATAAAATGAATGTACAAGCCTCTAAAGCATGTGTACAAGTATCAATACACAACATTTAAATTATATTTTCCCTCCAAGTCAATGTAAAACACATTAAAGCTCAATGTATAAATCAATAATGCAAGAAAGTCAAATTAGGTCATTTTACCTCCTAAATCACTTTGGTTTCTTACTACCACTTTATTACAAGGTACAAGCACTTAATTCATGACTTTTAAACCTTAAACCTAAACCCTAATTCATCCTAAACCCTAATCTAAAACCCTAAACCCTAAAAACAAAACCCTAAACCCTAATTTCACTTTCAACTAAAAACTAAACCCTAAACCTAAAACTAAGCCCTAAACCTTAATCCTAAGCCCTAATCTCAATCCTAACACTAATCCTAAACCTTAATCTACCCTTAATCCTAACCCTAAACCACATTTTAAAACCCTAAACCCTAACCCAAAAGAAAAACCAACCCGACACCATTTTCTTTCCATTTTGACCTATTTTTACACCCAAGCTAGTTTCCAAGCACCTCAAGCACCTCTATGACATCACCAAGCAAGCAACCAAGTAGCTTACAAGCACCTCCATCACCTCCTTGTCTTCCTTTTCAGCCGTGGCCTCCAAACAACCATTCCACACCTTCATGGCTAGTTCTAGCCTTCATTACTCATCCTACTAGCATACCTTACTCACCTCAGCTAGCTAGGACACTTATCAAACCCTTAGATACCAAGAAAACTTAGGCACCAAGGGTCTTGAGCCTATAAATAGTCGAACTCCCCATTCCTTTCAAATCACACCTCAAAAACTCATATACTCATCAATGGAGTCTTAACTCAGATCAAGGAAGGTCAAGAGAAGTCCCTAAGCTCAGAATAGAAGCCAAGAATCAAGAAAAATGAAGCCTTGAAGCCGTTACTAGGCGTACGAACCCGAAAACCCCATTTCGACCCATTTCTAGCTCAAGTAAGCTTAGTTCTTGTTCAATAAGCTTATAATCTGTATTAGAATGTTCATAATACTCTTAATATCATATATGAACTCTTGTTTGAAGCTTTGAATCCTCAAACCCATGTGTTTTTTATTAAAACCCTAAAAATGACCCATTTTGATTTTCTAGCTAACGAATCCTTTTTCTAAACTTTTGTTATGTTAAAACATCTTATTTTAGCTTATTCTAATAAGCATAACCCTGCAATATCATTTTGGAATCCAAAAATAACCTTGGCATGCTTTTTGGACTTGTTTTGCAAAAGTTTCCATGCATAGGGGTATTACATAACTTTTGAATTTGTAACTAAATGGGCTGAAAATGTCATTTATTCGTAATTATACTATAGAGGTTTGTTTGTGCCAAATCCTAAAAGATAAAGTTAGATTATATATACTTAAAGGACTAAACTTGTAAAAGTTCATAAACCAAGGGTATATACTGTCATTTTTGTATTCTTAAAAATATAAAATATAATATTTTTATACAAATTATAAAAATATATACAATATTAAAAACTCAATTTTGTTAAAACCCACACAAAAGGAAGGAAGGTAAAAATTTATCGTTATTAGTCATAAATCGACGCATTATTTCGTTATATATTTAACATAATTTATCATCAACTAACTTTTGAAGAAACTTAAAATCTTATCGTATCACGTTACTAGGGAATTTCATGTGAGGGGTTCCATTTGGGTATTTGTTTTGACGAGTTTGCTGAGTTTACGATTTAAAGTGCCCTGGCTCCTCAAACAATACTGCGTGGCCTCTGGATTATGATAGCCCGAACAGTGATGCAATATTTCCATAAATAATCAAATCAAAGTAATACGTTAAACTTTATGAAGTTTTGAAACATAAACCATCACACTAAGACTTGACATATTACACCAGGTTGCGTGACGAAGCCGTTACTTTCACTTGATATACTTTTGCCATCAATCAGATTTCCCTATACTGTTAAGGTGAGTTCATAGCCTCACTTTTAAATCTTCTATTTCATAAACCCAGTAAGTGGAGGATACATTGCATAAACCATGAAACAGATCGTTTTTCTAAATATATGTTATCCATATATTATCAATCTGTTGTCTAAGTCCCTTTATGCCAAAATACCTCCACCATCATGGACATTAAATCACGTGCGAGTGTAACACCAATATTGTGCAATAATCTAATTGAGATTGACGAATCCGTTTGTGTTAGCCCGGATAGGTAACCAAACTCACTATATTTTGAAACTCATAGGTATATGGCAATTACCTACACGGGGGACATTATCTTTATATATATCATTATTGATAATACAACTAAGTCAGTTTGAGTGCATGAGCTTAGGACGCAATAATACTGTTTTCCATAATAATTGTACTCATTGCAATTATTACACTTATGGGTGTATAACAACGTAACCCACTCTTATGATGACTTGTATTCACACTATTTATTATAAACCTATGAATTTCACTCAACCATTGTGTTGACCTTTTTAGCATGTTTATCTCAGGTAACTGAACATCTTATGGCACGGAGTGGCACGGACTTGAAGATGGCTAAACTGTTATCATTCAAACTTTATGTTTTCATGTAGATTTTAGGACCTCTGTTTGTAAAAACTCTGATGAAATAATGAATGATAACTTATCTTTTAAAAACGTCTCTTTTGAGTCGTTTTCTATGATTATGACTGTTGTACTATGAAATAATACCCCAGATTAGCTTCCGCTGCTATATGTCAAAAATGGGGGTGTTATAGATTGGTATCAAGAGCCACGGTTATAGAGAACAAGGTTGAAACCTTAACTATAACTACTTTTCTCATCAAAGTCCTCCGTGCCACTACATCTCCCGAATAGTATGTAAAGATACATAACTACTATACTATTATATAAATAACTTATGTTATTTACCACTGGGTTGTTAACAGAGTGATGTCTTCTCCCAACCATCCTACTTCCAATATTGAGGATGCTTTTCCTCTAACTTTCCGAACTATCTCCCGGCTTCCCCGGATTATTTCCCAGCTTCACCGGGAAATACTTATTCTAGCTCTTCGAACTCATTTGGTGTAGTTCCAATAGCTTCACCAACTCTTTCGCTCTTTCCTATCATCCTACATAAAGTTAATGCAACATTTTATGCTGAAGAAATCCCTATCCCACCTTCCACTATCATCAACTCAATCATCAATGCTTAATCCACAAGAATTCTTATCTTCCTGAAGGAAATTATTGCACTTAAGAAACAAGGTCCATAACCACTTATTCTCCTATACTTCTGCCCTAACCTCAAAATTGAGATGGAGAAAGCTCTCGTCAGACAAGTCTAGAACGTCACGAGGACAAATTGAAGAAATTCTAAATCACCTGGATGAACCACTCTCTTTGACCGCATTGAACACATTAGAAAGACAAAAGAAAGGTATTTGGGAAAAGGTCGCAGTGATCATACAACAAGAAATTTGACAATCTGGAAGCTCGAACTCCACCAAGCTCATGCCAAATACTAAACTTTCAAAAGAGCAAACAGAAAAATCATAAGATTTTCTCTGGCCACACTTCAGGATTACTGATCTAGAACAAATCATCGAAGAAATCCAAGTCCGTCACCAAGCAGACAAGGAGAGTCTTCTGAATGCAATCTATGAACTCAGGAACAATCAGGAAGGACCATCGGACTATTAGATTAGATCCTAGTTATAGCTTATGTTAGAACCTAGCCACGGGATGTGTGGTATAAATAAAAACACTTGTCAAATCTTGACTATGTACAGTACAAAGGCAAGTTGTTCATGATATAATACAATGGCAATCCCGTTATACCTTGTTGTTTCATAATACCGATATATCCATCCTAAAACAACTTCTCTTATATCATCATCTCCGTCTCCATCGTTATACCATGATTTCTAAATAAATCATAGATACTTATTTGATATGAATTATCTATGATTTCGATATCACTATTGTGACAATGTTTATTTTTGAACTTTAATCATTTTAAGACTTGTGATATCATTCTTATTACGTGTTATCTTATGTTGATAGAATGCCTCCCAAAAGGATGTCAACATCTGAAGCACCAGCCATGACTCAGGCTGCCATCAAGAAACTAGTTGTTGATAGTGTTTCCGCAGCTCTGGAAGCACAAGCCGCTAACATGGCAAATACTGATAATACCACCAGACCAAGAGAAGCTCCTGTAGCAAGACAATGTAGCTACAAAGAGTTCATGAGCTGCCAACCTTTCAACTTCAAAGGTTCAGAAGGAGCTGTTGGACTTATCCGCTGGTTTGAAAGAACTGAATCAGTGTTTTCCCGTAGCAACTGTACCGAAGACTGCAAGGTGAAGTTTGCTACTGGTACTTTAACTGAAGAAGCTCTATCTTGGTGGAATTATTTTGCCCAACCTATTGGGATAGAAGAAGCTTACAAGATTACCTGGGTTGAATTCAAGAAACTTTTGATAAAGAAATATTGTCCCCGAACTGAAGTCTAGAAGATGGAAGACGAATTTTACCAATCGTAAACTGTGAAAGGGAAATGATCTCCAAACATATGTGAGAAAGATTCCAGAATTGGCAACCTTGAGTCCATTATGGTGCCGTGATTCTAAGAAAATGATAGAAGTTTCATCGGGGGATTACCATCCTCAAGTATTGAAGGAATGTAACCTGGAGCCTCTAGAACCACAAACTCTAGAGGAACCATTAACATACCCTAGCCTAATATGGATCAGGTAACAAAGCACACTCCGGTGCAAGTATTAAGTGATCACAAACGAAAGTTTGACGACAGAAGAACTTTCAACAATAACAACTACCGTAACACCAACATCAACAATCGCTACAATAATCACCAACCACAACAGAACATAAGACATGAAACCTTCAGGGCTTATGCTGCCACCCCAACTAAAAATAATAGGTATACTGGAAACCGTCCCTTGTGTAAGAAATGCACTCTGAATCACACAGGACCTTGCACTGTTAAGTGTAATAATTGCAACAAGGTGGGCCCTCTGACACAGAACTGCAGAAACAAAGGACCAAGCCACTAGAACAATCAGTCACCCAACCAGTATTGTAAATGTCAAAGGCTGAGGAGAGAAAGGGCATGAGCAAATCATGCGAAAACCACCAACAAACAAATGCCAGGTAGAGCCTACAGCTAAGGATAGGAATGCTCATCAAAACCCGAACTTAGTCACGGGTATGTTCCTTCTAAACCAACATCTAGCTAGAGTATTATTTGATTCTGGAGCCGATAAAAGCTTCGTATCCATATCTCTTGCATCTATGCTAAATATTTCACCCATTACAATAGATACCTTTTACAATATCGAAATGGCTGACGGAAACTTAGTAAGCACAAACACCGTTATTCAGGGTGCAACTCTAACTTTGTTAAACCAACCTTTTAAAATTGATCTTATGCCGATTAAACTTGGTAGTTTCGACGTCGTCATTGGTATGGATCGGTTATCTAAGTATCATGCTAGGATCATCTGTGACGAGAAATTCGTCCACATTCCCATCGACGGTAAAACATTAATCATTTGAGGTGACCGAAGTAAAACCCAACTAAATCTCATATCCTGTATAAAAACCGAAAGGTATATATCCAGGGGATGTCAAGTTTTCATAGCCCAAGTAATGGAAAAGAAATCAGACGAGAAACGACTAGAAGACATACCGGTAATCAGAGAATTCCCTAAATTTTTTCCTGGAGATCTACCTGGCCTTCCTCCCGTTCGTCAAGTAGAATTTCAAATCGATTTAATTCCAGGAGCGACACCTGTAGCCCGAGCACCTTATAGATTAGCTCCTTCAAAAATGCAGGAACTATCTAACCAACTTCAAGAGTTGGCAGACCGAGGTTTTATTTGACCAAGTACTTCACCTTGGGGAGCTCCTGTCTTATTTGTTAAAAAGAAAGATGGATCTTTCAGAATGTGTATCGATTACCGGGAGTTGAATAAACTTACCGTAAAGAATCGTTACCCATTACCCAGGATCGATGACTTATTTGACCAACTTCAAGGTTCGAGTGTCTACTCGAAGATTGACTTGAGATCTGGTTATCATCAACTGAGAGTCATGGATGAAGATATTCCCAAGACTGCTTTTAGAACAAGATACGGACATTATAAATTTCAAGTGATGCCATTTGGTTTAAGTAACGCACCTGCTGTATTCATGGATCTCATGAATCGTATGTGTAAACCATACTTGGATAAATTTGTGATAGTGTTCATCGATGATATTCTCATCTACTCTCGTAACAAAGAAGAGCACGCAAATCATCTAAGAATAATCCTAGAATTACTCAAGAAAGAGAAGTTGTATGCCAAGTTCTCCAAGTGTGATTTCTGGATTCAATCGGTGCAATTCTTAGACACTTAATTGATAGTCAAGGACTTCATGTGACCCCATCGCAAGATTTGATAGCACGTAATAATTGGGCATCCTCCTACTACACCCATAAAAAAACATTAATTCTTAGGACTCGCCGTATTATCGAGAGTTATCAAAGATTCATTCGAAGATTGCAAAGTCCTTTTACTATATTAACCTAGAAAAACAAGAAGTATATATGGGGCGAAGATCAAGAGTCGGCTTTCCAATTACTAAAACAGAAGCTTTGTGAAGCTCCAATCTTAGCATTACCAGAAGGAAACGACGATTTTGTTGTTTACTGTGATGCATCCCATCAAGGTCTAGGAGCGGTGTTAATGCAAAGAGAGAAAGTTATTGCATATGCATCCCGACAACTTAAGCCTAATAAAGAAAACTATACCACTCATGATCTCGAATTAGGAGCAGTAGTGTTCGCTCTTAAAATTTGGAGACACTATCTGTATGGCACCAAATGTACTATGTTCACTGATCATAAAAGTCTTCAGCACATCCTTGATCAGAAATAGTTGAACATGAGACAACGTCGTTGGTTAGAATTGCTTGCAGATTACGATTGTGAAATTCGCTACCATCCTGGAAAGGAAAATGTTGTAGCAGATACCTTAAGCCGGAAGGAATGAATCAAACCACTCCAAGTTAGATCATTAGTTATGACCATTCATCCAAACTTACCCTTATAAATTCTTAAAGCTCAAACCGAAGCACTCAAAGAAGAAAACATCAAGGGTGAGAACCTATGAGGAATAGATAAAGCATTTGAAATACGGCCTGATGGAACTTGTTGTATTAAGAACCAAAGCTGGTTACCACTTTTTGGTAATCTAAGAGACTTGATCATGCATGAGTCCCATAAATCAAAATATTCCATTCACTCGGGTTCTGACAAGATGTATCAGGATCTAAAGAAACTCTATTGGTGGCCTAACATGAAGGCAATCATCGCTGAATATGTTGGCAAATGTTTAACATGTTCTAGAGTTAAGGCAGAATGTCAAAAGCCATCCGGCTTACTGGTACAACCGGAGATTCCTATGTGGAAATGGGAGAGAATCACAATGGATTTCATTACAAAGCTACCCAAAACCTCAAACGGACATGACACCATCTGGGTCATTGTCGATCGCCTTACCAAATCCGCACATTTCATACCTACTCGAGCGACTGATAGTATGGAAACTCTTACAAGGTTATACATCAAAGAAATAGTCTCTCGACATGGCGTGCCAATCTCCATCATCTCGGATCGTGACAGTCATTTCACATCCAGATTCTGGCAATCATTGCAAAATGCTTTGGGTACTCAATTAGACATGAGTACAACATATCATCCTGAAACCGATGGACAAAGTGAAAGAACCATCCAAACACTCGAAGACATGCTTCGAGCCTGTGTCATAGATTTCGGGAAAGGATGGGATAAACACTTACCATTGATAGAATTTTCCTACAATAACAGTTATCATGCCAGTATCAAGGCAGCACCATTTGAAGCACTTTATGGTCGAAAGTGCAGATCACCTGTTTGTTGGGCCGAAGTTGGAGATGTTCAACTCACGGGACCAGAAATAATTCATGAAACTACTGAAAAGATCATGCAAATTCGTCAACGCTTGCAAGCTGCAAGAGATCGGCAAAGAAGTTACGCCAATGTAAGGCGAAAGCCTTTAGAATTTCAAGTTGGCAATCGTGTTATGTTAAAAGTATCACCTCGTAAAGGTATCTTTCGATTTGGAAAACGAGGAAAGCTTAATCCCCGATACATTGGACCATTCAAAATCCTTGAACGGATTGGTCCAGTGGCATACAAACTAGAGCTTCCTGAAGAGCTTAGTAATGTCCATAATACTTTCCATGTTTCTAATCTCAAGAAATGCTTATCCAATGAATCTCTCATCATTCCAATGAAAGAACTTCAACTCGACGACAAACTCAACTTTGTAGAAGAACTAGTGGAAATTATGGATCGTGAAATCAAGCAACTAAAATGAAGTCGTATTCCTATAGTCAAAGTGTGATGGAACTCTAAAAGAGGACCAGAATTTACATGGGAACGCGAAGATAAAATTCGTGCCAAATATCCTCATCTGTTTTCAAACATCACTTCAAAAATCTAATTAAATCTCGAGACGAGATTTCTGTAAGGAAGGGGGACTATAACAACCCGCAAATTTTCATCAATGTAAATATCCATCTATTAAGTTAGATGCAATGTACTATCTATCTATTATAAATATATCACCTTCTTACAAATAATAATGGCTAATACCCGAAGGTATTAGCCTTCAAACATCATAATTAATAGAAGAGTAATTATTTAGCCAAGGTAAACTAACCGAGTTAACAAATGATACCAAAAACTGAACGATTACAAAAGTATAAGAAATTACACATTGTCTCCTATAGATTGGATCGCGTTGCAAGACCACTTCTCCTCTTTTTCTCTTTTGAAAATCGACTTTTGTAGTTTAGATATCAAGAATATAATTTAGCACAATTAAAACTCGATTTTTGAATTTTCTATTTATAAGGTTTGGAGTCGGTTCGATATGGCGTATCCAAAGTCTTGGATACGGCGTATTAGGGATTTCTTGGAGTAAGAACCACGTTTGATATCTTCCAAAATATTCACCTTCTATATCTTCAATACGGCGTATTGGTCTTCTCTGGATACGACGTATTGATCATGTTTCCATCGTGGTCTTTGGTGAGTGAAGGCACATGTATGCCGTATCTTCCTTTATGGATACGACGTATTGGTTGTCAAAATAGTAATCTTCAAAATATCTCCGTTTAAGATCCAAAATGCATGCCTTTATGCTAATATTCACCAAGTACTCCATAATTACTACAATTCTCAAATATGAACGATTAAGTAACAATTATTTGCAATAATCATACAAAATAGGTTAATTAGATAGGATAAATGATGCTATAAAATAGATGTTATTTAATGTCATCAAATATCCCCCCACTTGAATCCTACTTGTCCTCAAGTAGCCTTTAGAAGTTTACAAAAATGTATTGTTGGGAATTTTGAGTTACTACTGCCAGTACTACTTTATTACTACTGGTTCAAGATTGATACTGCTGCTAATGACTGAAGAAATAGACTAAGTAGTTAGTACTGCTAGTTATATTAGTTAGTACTGCCAGTACAAATGATAGTAATGCCAGTATAATTAGTATTGTTAGTTAGTTTATTAGTACTGTTAGTATTATATAGTTAGTACTGCTTATGTGATATGCATGAGATATATTAGGAATAGATATGCATGAGCACTTAACGCGTTTTGTAAGCCCATTAGGGTTTTCCTTAGTGTATAAAAGGAACCCTACGGCATAGTTAGAATAATCAATCTTTTATAGAAAACACATATCTTATAGTTATTTATTCTGTAACCTTGGCATAATATTTGCAATTAATATATTCAAGTTTAGTATTCATTGTTCTTCTTAGTATTGCAAGTTAGATTCCGCATAAGTTGTAGCATTTACAATCATAGTTTCTCTTATAGTTAGTTAAGATTTATCTAGGTTAACTAAGCTTTAACAAGCTAAGAAGATATGTTTATCTGGGACTTCACAAGTGGTATCATAGCTTGTGGAGAAACTCTAAATAAGAATAACTTTATTAGATCTAGATCTCTTCATATAATACACAATGTCTAGTGAAGAACTTGCAACACAAATAGCACCAGTAGAATCTCCTCAAATGGTGTCTACTGTAAAACTTCCTATCCTTAAGAAGGGTGAATATACCCTTTGGAGCATGAGGATGGAGCAGTATCTCAATAACACAGATTATAGTTTGTAGCAAGTGATCTTGAATGGTGATGGTCCTATACAAGTAACAACTGATGAAAAGGTGTTGAAACTAAAGTACCTCCAAAGACTGCTTAAGCACTATTACAAAGACAAAGAGAAAGAAAAGCTAAAAGCATTTTGCTCTCGGCTATTCCTGATGAGTATCAACTGAGGTCCCATGGAATAAAGGATGCAAAGTTTTTGTGGGCGGCTATTAAGAGTAGATTTGGTGGCAATGTTGAATCTAAGAAGATGCAGAAGACTGTTTTGAAGCAACAATTTGAAAACTTTTTTGTATCTAACACAAAAGGCTTAGATAAAGCATATGATAGGTTACAAAATCTTATCAGCCTTCTAGAAGTTCATGGTGCAGCTGTTCCTAATGAAGATGCAAATCAAAAATTTTAAGAGCTCTACCTTTATCATGGAACAATGTAGCCTTGATTATGAGGAACAAAGATGGTATAGATGATTTAAATATTGATGATCTATACAATAACCTAAAAGTGTTTGAAGCTGATATCAAAGGCTCATCTGGATTATCTTCAAACTATCATAATGTGGCCTTTCTCTCTTCATAAGACACAAGCAACAGTAATGAAGTTAATACTGCTAATAGTGTTTTTACTGCATCAGGCCATAATTCTCAGGGACAAGCCTCTTCATCATCATATCCTGATGATCTAATATTCTCATTCTTTGCTAATCAGTCAAATAGTCCATAACTGGATGATGAAGACATAAAGCAGATTGATCATGATGATTTGGAAGAAATGGACCTTAAATGCTAGGTGGCCATGCTCTCTATGAGGGTTAAGCAATTTTATAAGAAGACTGGAAGAAAGTTGATCTTCAATGGCAAAGAACCTATAGGTTTTGATAAAACTAAGGTTGAATGCTTTAACTATCATAAAAGGGGGCATTTTGCAAGGGAATGTAAAGCACCAAGAAAACTGGAGAACAGGAATGGAGATGCATGGTATAGGAGCAGGGACAACACTAGAAGGACTGTACCAGTGGAGACCTCTGATGCATTGGTTATTCAGGACAATGCTTTGATTATCCAAGATGGACTGGGATATTATAACAACCCATAATTTTCATCACTGTAATTCCCACTTATATTATATTAAACACTACTTTTTTTCACGGGAAAATTTTTGCTTTATCCATTATGTAACGTAACTTACATAGCAAACTAAACGACCTCACGCAACAACCAATGCCAACTACAACTATGTTTACATTATGTAAACATCCTAATATGTCAAGTCTATGTCCTAATATTATTTTTACCAAGTACATTATCCATTTAACGTACTTTTCAAAATGTTATTTCAAGACAAGCATTATACGTTAACGTTTATTCCAAAAACCATACTTACATGTCAAAATAAGTGTACAAATGTTCAAAGCATGTGTACAAGTTACAATGCCAAACTTTTGAATATCTTTTCCCTCCTAAACCCTAGTACAACCTTCTAAAGCTCAATGTACAAGTCAATTGTACATGAAATACAAACTAGGTCATTTTACCTCCTAAATCATGTTTATATCTTACCACCAATTTAACATAAGGTACAAACACCCAATGCACAACTCCTAAACCCTAAACCTAATCCCTAAATCATTCTAAATCCTAATCCTAAAACCCTAATTCATCTAACCCTAAACCAAAAACCCATTACACCTTAAACTAGTTCATAGTTTTCAAAATCTGATCCGTTAATAAAACATAAGATCTGGGAAAAATCAATAGATTCTGAGTATTAAGTAAAAATACTAGGTTGTATCCCTATGTCTTGTGATCATTTTGCCAGTTGACTCAACCCGATTCGACGTCGGATGAATTAGTTATAGCCGAAATGGCAAAGGTGCGCAAATTCTGCACACCTATAGTAAATGGTTGTTATCTCTAGATTTTTGTATAGTAACCCCTGAATATGTAAAACTAAAAGTTGTAGAGGACTCAAATATCTAACCATGCTTACTGGTTTGAGGTTGATCGGAATATGGCAACCAAATAACTGAGACTGATGTTAGCTGTCCAAAAACAGCCATGTATAAACTAAATAAACACCTCAAGCTCCTCCATGACTCACCACCACCTTCATCACCATGACCTCACCACCACCTCCATCACCACCTTGTCACCCAACTTGGCCACCAAGTCTCCAAAACCCCTAGTCATCACCCTAACTTCTCCATCTCCTTCCACCTTGCTATGCTATCACTCTAGCTCACAATAGTCACTCCCTAACCTTCCTTAGTCACCCAAGTAGCTTCCATGAGTCACTAATCTATAGCCCTTGGCCACCACACCAAGAAAACTTGGGCACCAAGGGTGTTTTAACCCTATAAATAGCCGAATCCAAGTAACCCTTTCAAATCATTCACCACACTTGTTTCCACCTTAAAACCTTGATCAAGACTTGCACTAGCAGTAGCATAAGGAAGATATCAAGCCCCTAGAAGCCAAGAACCAAGAAGAAAGAAGGTCTTGAATCCATATCTAGGCGTACGAACCCAAATAAGCTCATACGACCCATTTAAGCTCAAGTAAGCTCAAAATATTGTTCAATAAGCTCATAATCTGTTTTAGAATGTTCATAAGACTCCTAAGATCCTATATGAACTCTTGTTAAAGCCTTGTATCCTCAAACCCATGCGTTTTTTATTAAAACCCTAAAAATGACCCGTTTTGATTTTCTAGCTAACGAATCCTTTTTCTAAACTTTTGTTATGTTAGAACATCTTATTTTAGCTTATTCTAATAAGCTATAACCTGCAAATATCATTTGGAACCCTAAAATAAGCTTGCATGGCTTTTTGGACTTGATTTGTAAATCATTTCCATGCAAGGGGTATATATCGTAACTTTTTGAAATTTATAACTAGAGGGGCTGAAAATGTCATTTTCCAAAGTTATAACTATAAGGACCTATCTTGCCAAGTTTCAAAGTTAAAGGTTTAAATCAAAGTAATATGTTAAACTTTATGAAGTGATACAATATTTCCATAAATTATGGCATCTGGATTATGATAGCCCGAACAGTGATACAATATTTCCATAAATTAATAAATCAAAGTAATACATTAAACTTTATGAAATTTTGAAACATAAACCATCACACTAAGACTTGACATATTACTCCAGGTTGCATAACGTAGCTGT
>BQNB010070684.1:262-33041 GCA_026074375.1 Tanacetum coccineum
GGAGTGGGATTTCCACTAGCAATCACATCGGAGAAACCAATAACTTCTTGAGAATACTCCTCACAATCCATTTCAATAACGTCGATTCGGTTCGCCGTCATATCATCGTAATTAGAAGAATATCTCGAAGTTTGGTCAAGATTGAATGTTATGGCTTCTTTTCCAACACGAAGAGTTAATTCTCCTTCGTAAACATCAATCAAAGCACGTCCGGTCTTTAAAAAGGATCTCTCGAGAATTAGGGGAACTTGGGGATCGGCATCAAAGTCTATGACTACAAAGTCGGCCGAGAATTTGAACTTTCCTACTTTAAGGTAAACATCTTCAGCAATACCGATAGGTTTGGTAATCGAATGATCTGCAAGTTCAAGAGTCATACAAGTAGGAGTGAGCTCAGGAAGATAAAGCTTTTTCCACATGGATAATGGCATGAGATTTATGCTAGCGCCAAGATCGGCCAAGGCTAAGCATTCATCCATTCTAGGAAAATCACATGGTATTAGAAATTTGTCGGGGTCTCCAGAGGTTAGAATTTGGTACTTGAGATTGAACTTGGACAACCAGAGGTTGGATGTCTTTAGTACTTCCGTTATTAGTAGGAAGCACTGTGTCCACCTCGGGTTCACGTTCCACTACTTTAGGAGGAGATGAAGTAGTATGAATCGTGGGTCCTTGATAAGCAACACCACTTCGGGTGGTAATACCCTGCAAATCTACCTTCGGGTTAGTAATAGTATTACTAGGGAGTGTCCCTGAACCTGAAGTAGAAGCGGTATTGGAATTCACAAACTTGGAAAGCATGTCCGTTAAATTAGTCATTTGATTTTGCAAATTTTGATTCTGATTCTGCATATTTCTCATCACTGCATCATTAGCTTTGACATAATTTTGAAAGTCATCCTTCGCCACACCTTGTGTTTGCGGAGCCGAAGCTTGGTAAGGTTGAGTTTGGTGAACCGGGGGTTGATTAATCGGAGTTCGGTAAATTTAGCCTTGATTAACCGGGGGTTGGTAGGTGGAAGCTTGGTTGTAATTATTTCCCCAGTTTTGGTTGTAACGGTTTTGGTTATTTCCTTGGTTGTTTTGATTGTTTTGAACGGGAGGAAAACCGGGAGGTCGAATTTGATTAGCAATTGGGGCTCGGTAACCGGAATTTCCTTGATTGAAATTAGCTGCTGCTGCTTGGGAAACAAATTCTTAAATATTGTCATGATAAACGTTGCCATCGGTGGCGGGACAATTTCGGTAAGAATGAGTACCACCACAAGTAACACAACTTTCCTCGACCGCTTTGACGGGGGTGAGAGCTTGGGTTTGGTTTTTCTTTTCGAGAAGTAAAGCTTTCACCATATCTTTAAGTTCAGCAACATCGGGAGAAATATCGGGGGTAGAACTGCTCGAACTCACTTTTGCAACAACCGGTTTGTTACGTGGATTACAAACTTTGGATTTACTTTTAATGATTCTTAGGCAATCATGAGGCATTTTATCCAAAAAGTTACCACCCGCGGCAGAATTCAATGAATCTTGATCATTAGAGTTCAAAGCATTATAGAAAGAATCGAGTTGATGTAACTCTGAAAATCCATGATGTGGGCATGCTCGAAGAAGATCATTGAATCGGTCCCATGCCTCGTAGAAAGTCTCATCAAATCGTTTTTGAGATCTCATGATTTCATTTCGAAGATTTGTTGTTTTGGAAGGATGAAAGAATTTGTTGAAAAATTTCAAAACAAGATCATCCCATGTGATTATCGATCGAGGAGGTTCTTTTTCAAATAGAATCGATCGAGTGGGTTCTTTTTCAAGCCAAATCCGGGCTGCACCCTCGAGAGAAAATGGAAAAAGCATAAGCTTTACCGACGTACTCGGGACGTTCGGAAACTTCATCGTAGAAGTGATCTTGTTGAAATAACGGATGTGAGCATGAGGGTCTTCCTTGTCATGTCCGAAGAATTGTTTGTTTTGAACTAGGGTAAGCAAACCGTGCTTAAGCTCAAAGTTGTCTGTGGTAATTTCGGGCACAACAATGGCATCCTCGTAACCCACGGTGGGTGCTTCGAGCAATTGAGCCATAATACGATTATCATCCATTATGACTACGGGAATAGGTTCACAAAGATTGAATGGTTCAACAAAAGTCGGATTGACTTGTTGTTGTTGACGGTTAGAATTACGAGATTGAGAAGGAGTGCGCATGCACTAAAATGTAAAAAGAAAATTTATACTAATTTTTTTTTGTGTTTTAACAATGAATTTTAAATACGGACAATGAGATAAGACACTTAAACCTAATAATCAACTTGCTTCTCGGTAACTCTTTAAAAGAATTAACTTTTAAAGGTGAGCCGTACATCGCAAGAGACACAAAAGGCAAGTTTTTAATCTTTAGTTCGGGAACTTATTGATGGATAATACTTCAATTGAAAGTATTATTTGTTGGTGTTCTTTTACCAACTTGATGAATTTGTTTTATTTTTTTCTTTTTATGGAAAATGTTTTTTGGTTTTTTTTTTTGAATTTTTTTTTATTTTTGGTTTTATATTTTAATTATACTAATAAAAGAAAATGAAAAATATTTTTGTAATTATATGAAAATAAACAAAATAACTTCTCTTGGAAGGATCTTCAAACAAAATTTTTCAAACGGCTTCAACAATCGTAGACAATCCTCCCCGGCAACGAAGCCAAAAACTTGATCACTTCTGACTACACTCTTTAATATATAGTAAATATATATAAAATATACTTATAAATATATAAAAAAAAGGAAGGAATCAAAAGATCTCAGTTATAATAATCCGGAAGTATGATTCCTGGGTCGTTATCCCCGATGAGGAAAGCAATTGAAAGTTGAGAGTCATTTTGAGAATCGATGCTTGAATGGAATAAGATTGATATTGGTTTCCTAAAACAAAGAGAAAATTAAGGCAAAAACTTAAAACTACTTAAGGAAAAACAAATTTTAACTAAAAACGCAAATCGGGAATCCTAAACGGGATCTAAAAACCCTAAATTTTCAAAAATAAACCTAAAATTAATTTTTCACTTTTAACTTACCCTAATTGACTAAAAAGTAAGATTAAAGAAAACTAGAACAAAAACGGAGTTGAATTGAGCTTAAAAATACGAATAACGTGAACGGAAACGAATCCCGTTCTTTAAAATTTGAAATTTTGCAATTTTAACCCTACGGAATCAAAACTAATTTTCCTAGAAACTATATGATAAAAGAAAATTTTCTAAAAAAGAATTATATTTTTTTGATTATTTTTCCATTTTTTATGTATTTTTAAAGTTTTTAATAAAACTAAATGTTTAAAAATACTAAACTAATTATAAAAATTCTGAAAAAATTATAGAAAGTAGCTTGAATTAAGAGGAATCTAGGAAAAATAAGCTTGGGAACACAGCTTATTGAATAAGCTAAAACAGCTTATTAACTAAAAGAGCTCAAATGTGTATAAAAATTAAATGAGGAAAGATCCTAACGGATGAGCTAATGTAGCATGATGGTTATTATGTGTGTGGAGTAGGACGTGTGTGTGTGAGGCATGAGGACACATGTTCGAATCCTGCCTCTTGCCTTTTTATTTTTTTTATTTTGAAAAAGTTTAAAAACAAAGTTGTATAAAAACTGAAAAGAAACAAATTTAATAAAAGCAACTATTATTGAAATTCACTAAATAAGCTGAAAAGTTGGTTTAAAAGACAAAAAAAATGCTTAACTACTATTTTTTTACTTTTTGAACTTTTTGTAAAAACACTACAAGCTACAAAATGAAATAAGCTTCCAACAAAGTCAAATGAACTACTAGAAACTTAAGCTTAACTTAATAAGCTAACATGGACAGGAATAAGCTCAAAAAGACAAACCATAAGCTGGAAATCAAAATAAGCTCTTAAACTAATTCTGCTAACCAAACAGACCCTAAGGGACACTTTGAGCTTAATTTTAAGCTATCTAAAAGACACTTAAGAGAAAACAACTTAAAGGAACTTAAACTAAGGCCTACTAGCTACAAGAAAATGCTTTTGAACAAAAGTTTGGAAAACAAGAGCTTATTAAAACAAGCTTGTGAAAACAGATAGAATACTTAGCTTTATCTAAGTTTGGTTTCTGAAATTGAAAAGACAAAAAGCTTATTTTAAGGCTAAAAACAGATAAGCTAATGAACTTATTCTTGAAAACTAATTTGAAATAGATTAACCACTACCCTAGATCTACTTGTATGCTAAATTTCAAAACCTAAGAATAACTTTTACCCTCTAAAAATTTATGTTGAAAATGGTTGTTTGTCATTTAAAACTGCTGATGCAGTTTGCACTTATATGAACAAAACTTTAAAACCTTTGATGCAGACTAAAAACACTAATTCTAACACTCATTAAACACACAACTAAGAGCAAATAAGGTCATGTCAATTACTAGAATCAATTAAAACTAGGTTATGCAAAAGAGGCTTAACAGACTTGGACTTTTATTAATCTAACTTATGAAAACTCAATTAACTCTAACCTAGCTTATAAATCCAGCATAAACAGACTTAGTTATGAAATTTGAATAAAAAATAAAAGACCAATTGGCCTCAAGCAGTACTAACTTGTGTTAGTACTGCTTGACCCAAACACCCCCTTATTTTTATAAACTTCATATTTAAGCTATTTGTATTGAAAATTTATGAACAAATCTCAAATACCAGATGTTGATGAGCTTATTAACAATCTAATGAGCAGATTTTTAGCAACTGAATAAGTAGAACTAACATTTAATAAGCTAATGCTAATTTTTAGATTTTTAATGATTTAAGAAGAAAAATTATGAAAACTATGATCTAGTCTATTGAAGCTAAAAATAGATAATCAAACTTAACTAATAAGATATAATAAGCAGTTATAAGCACAAATAAGCAGATTAAGCAGATTTAAACTATGAAATTAAGGACAGAAAAGATAAATGAGAACTTACAAATGCCTTAGCTAAACAAAGGCTTAATTTGCTCAAAGAGCTATCAATAAGCTCTAGCTTATCACAAGGATAAGCTAGTAAAGTCCAATAAGCTCTTCCAGAGTAAGCTTATCATCCAAGCAACCAAAATCCTTATTAAGCATAGGTATTAAGCTGATTTTGATTGTTTAAGTAGATTAATGATTAACTTGAGCTCAATCTAAGCTTAGAGACTTAGAGAGCTGAGATGAGCTTATTAGAGCTTATGTAACAGTATGAGAGCTTATAGAAAAGTGGATAAGAACTTTTAGAAATTTAAGAGTAAAACAAGCAAAAACAGATTTAATAAGGTAAACTACTATTTCATTGATTTAAAACAGATTACAAAACTTGAAATTGAAAATACAAGAGCTTAATAAGAAATTACATTTAAATGAAAAGTTACATAAGCTAATTAAAAACTAAAAAAATGCAGAAAAAGAAGATAGCTTGTGTGTGAGTGAGGTCTCTTTTTTATAGCCTTGAAATGAAGCTTCTAGGTCTTCTTAGTCCGCTCCTCTAAACTTTGATCTTGACCCTTGAATCTATGTAATCATTGGATCCCAATTCTCATTCGTTGGATTGATAAGTGAGCACACGGATTGCCAACGTGGCATTCCGTGTGTCAGAGTACTTGTGCTTCTTTTGCACTAAATTTAGTGCAAAATCTTGTCATTGGTGTGTTTCTTTGGATACACGCGTGGCATTCCTTGAGGGATTCAACCAATGGGAGGCTTTGAATGACGTTTTCCTTAGCTGAGATGGCACATAGTACTTGAATCTTCTATCCCTGCTGTCAATTTCAATTACCCCTTTGTTTTTGATGGGTAACTCGTCGAGAACGACGATGAACAGTAAAAGGGATTACGCGCCCTTTTTTAACTGTTAGTTAGGGGTGTTTGACTTTGGGCTTTTTATAAAAAGAAATGGGATTGGGCCGGGTGAGGTTTGGGCTTGGTTATAAGGGTTAAGTTATAAAGGGATAACGACCGTTATCTCTTATATTATAAAGAGATAACGGTGTTAGGGCTTAGGGACTTTTGGTGAAATTAGGTTTAACATTTAGGGCATTTTGGGTATTTTGAGGATTTTGTCTTTTTGTGGTTGAACAATGTTGACCAAGAGTTGACTTTATTGAACATTGATAGCAATCTTCCGGCTCTTTTGCACTTTTTACATTCCCGTGTCCGTGTTTGTCCGGCTTTGACCGTTTTCTTGTGATTTTTGCACTATCCGTACCTACACATTCACAAACAAAAAAATACACAAATACAAGCATATTTTTGTACATTTTAATCATTTAAGGGCTATTTTGGATATAAATATGATATGTGTTTTCACACATATCATTGATCCATGGTTGAAATTCAAAATAAGCACATTCACCTAAGATATAATAATTATCAGGAGTGAAAAGTTCACAAGTTGAAAATATGAGTAGTGTTAGCATCTTAACTGATATTTAGTGGTGATTTCATTTTAAGCTTGGTTTGGAGCAAGTGAAAAGTCAAGGACAATGAATTTATCCTTTTTGGGGCATTCTCGGATCGAAATGCATCTTGTTCTATGATCCCTAACAGTTATGAAAATAATGAAAGTCGGAATATTCTAGGTAGTTTACTCTAAAAAAATGGAAAAAGTTTTGAAAAATGGGAAACGGGGTGTTTTATAGCTTGTGACTTCTTAACTCTCCCCACAAAAGTCTTTGCTACTTACCAAAGATTTAGTTTAGGGAAGTTTTAGGTATTTGGTTTTAGGGCATATAATATTGCATGAGGACACATCAATCACTTAGTTTAGGGAATTTTTATATGTGAGAAATCACATATCTTTATTATACCAAAAATGGCCCTTAAATGATCAACATGTGCAATAATATGCTGGTATTTGTGTATTTTTGTTGTTTGTAAATGTGTAGGTACGAATATGCAAAAATCACAAGAAAATGGTCAAAACCAGACAAACACGGACACGAGAATGGATAGAGTGCACAAGAGCCAGAAGTTTCTAGCAAAAGGTCATTAAAAGTCAACCCTTGGTCAACAATGGTCAACTCACAAAATGCCAAAACCCTCAAAATACCCAAATGAGCCTTAATGTTAAACCAAATTCATCAAAAGGCCTAAAAACCCTAACACCGTTAGTCCTCTTTTATAAAGAAACTAACAGTCGTTAAACCCTTTTATCATTATAACAAAACCATATACTCAGGCCCAATCCTTTTTACATCGGGCCCAAGTCAACAACCCATGCCTCAGGGTCAAACAAAGCTATAAAAAGGAAAGAAAAGGCGCAGGAAAAGTTATTTTAATGTTCATCATCTCCTTCAATTTACCCTGCATCAAAATCAAAGGGTAAATCTCAATTAATGACATGGCTTTGAAAATCCAAGTACTATGTGCCATCTCAGTAATGAAAAAGTCATCCCTAGCTTTTGATTGGCCAAGACCCTCAAAGGAATGACACGCGGGCTTACAAGAAACACACAAGGAATGAAAAAAGTACACTAAATCCTTTGTTAAAGAAGCACAAAGACTCTGACACATGGATTGTCACGCTGGCAATCCGTGTGCTCACTTAATGATCCAACGGTGAAGATTGAAGAGCCAATGATTGCAAGGAATGAAGGGTGTGGATCAAGAGGAGCGTCTAACTAACTTGGAGACCTGGAACTTTCTTCTCAAACCTATAAATAGAGCCTCACTCCTTACTCACCGAGAGCTATTTTTTTAGTAGTTAGTTTTTTAGTAGCTTAATATAGTTTTTTTAGCATATGTAATTTTCAATTAAATGTAATTTTAATTCTGTCTTTGTAATCTCTTTTTTAAGTATTGTAATCAGCTATTAAATCAATGAAATCTTAGTATACTTTATAAAATCTGTTTTTGCTTATTATGCTCTTAAATTCCCAAAAGCTCTTGTCTACTGTTCATAAGCTCTAATACTTTTTCATAAGCTCAAGGCTACTCATAAGCTAAAAATTTACTCAACTGAGCTGTCAAAAGCTTAGTTGAGCTTTTATTACTCAAATCCATAATCAAAATATACCATAGCTTATTAAGGAAGGGAAGCCAGTAATGGAAGGGCTTCCAGGACCCCACCAGCTTATCTTAGGATAAGCTGGAGCTTGTTGATAGCTCAAAAGAGCTTTTATAGCCATGTTTAGTGCAGAGGCTTATGTAAGTCTTCTCTTACCTTTTCTAGCTTTAAATCTGCTTAGTAGCTTAAATTTTTCTTAATCTCTGCTTATTGTTGTTTAGGTAGCTTATTTGTGCTTATTATAGTTGATTTATGCTTACTATGTTTAATTTGTAGTTTAAAATCTTTAGTTTTCATAAATTGTCTTAAAACTATGAGAAAAACCAAAAATATTAGCATAGTTGAGTAGCTTATTATTCTGGCTTTTTTTGTTTATTGAAAGTTGTTCATTAGGTCTGTTTATAGCTTATCATTGTCTGGTATTTGCAATTTGTACCTTAATTCTCAAATTCATAAGCTAAAAATGAGTTTGAGACATTTAAAGGGGTGTTTGGGATAGTAGGTATAATGGGTGAAAATGGGTCAAAACCTATTTTGTGCTTTTGAGTCAACTTTGATTAGGTAAAATTAGTCCTAAAATTCATTTTATTTACGATTTTAAGTGTTAAATCTCAAAATTAAGGTTTTAAGAGTTCATAGTTTGAATTTGTCAAGTTGTAGCTTATTTTAGTTGCTTATTTGATTGTGCTTTAGCCTATTGTGTTTTTGTGTTCATGAATGTGTTAAAAAAGGTTAGAAACAAAGCTCTAAAACCTGCAAGTTTGTTTTGAGTTTTTGCCAAACCTGTCAAAAAGTGGTAAGAGTTTAAAATTTTTGAGAAATTGCTTTTTCAAATGATTGTTGTGGCTTATTGAGAATTTTAAAATGCTTTTGGATTATTGATCATTGTTCTTTGAGGTCCAAATTAAATCTGTTTGAAACTCATTAAGCCATAAGGATCCATCTTTGAGCTTATTTTTAAGCTCAAAAGTGCCCCCCTTTGCTGTTTGCCTGCTATTTTGTGCCCTTTTGCTTATTTGGCTTATTTGTGTTTATCTGCTTATTTTCCTAGCTTATTTAGGTTGAATATTGCTTATTAGTTTAGTTTAAGCCCATTTAGCTTATTTCCTTTAGGTTTAAGCTTATTTGAGCTTATTTGCAGTTTAGCTTGAAATTTTAAGTGTTATAGCCTTTTTAAGTTTTTTGTCCTTTTAGCATTTGTTAGTGGCTTATTTTTGTCCAATAGTGATTATTAAGTGTAGCTTATTATCTGCATTTGCTTATTTTTAATTTCATTGTGCTTATTTGCTTTTTATTAAGCCTAGCAGACTTAATTGTTTAACTAGCAGTACTTTAGAGCTTATTGTAGCTTATTTGCATCTTAGAGTAAAATTTTTAAGTTTTATAGCTTTTAAGTAATCTGTCTATTTTAGCTTATTGTAGCTTAAGTTCTTTGCTTATTTTTGCTTGTTTATGCTTATTAGTATGTTGAAATATTCTTGATAGCTTATTCAGTCCTTGTTTTGGCTTATTCTAGTTTTTAGCTTATTTGGTTTTGTTAAAAAGTAAAAAAACCACAAACATGCAAAGTGAGTTTTGTCTTTTTAAATAAGCTCTTTTCAGCTTATTTAAGAGTTTTCAAAAAAGTTGTTTTTACAAAAAAGTTTCCTTATAAGCTGATTTACAAGTTTGCTTTCGTAAGTTTTTGAAAAAAAATAAAAAGGGGAAACCAAGGAAGTCGGGGGTGAGCAAGACTCGAACCCCCGACCTCAACCTAGTCTCACCCTTTATAAGCCTTAACACACACTCCCCTCACCAACGTGCCCTTGGGACTTTTACATCTAGGTTTGCACATTCAAACCTTTTAACCCTTTTTTGAGTTCTTTGTATAATAAGCAATTCGATTGCTTATTTGAATTTTCCCGGCTTATTTATTTTAGCTATTTAGGATTTCTCATTTTTCTTGCATCCTTCTTATCATAAGCTATTTAAAAAAAAAATAGGATTTTTAACTTAAAGTAGATTAAAGTTTTATATATTTCGTGAATAAATATGTTAAAAACTTTAATAAATCATAAAAAAATAAAAAAAAAAAATAATTTTCTCTAATTTAAAAATTTTCTTTTATCAAATTCCTAGGCTAGGTTGAAATTTACTTCCGTAAGGTTAATATTTTAAAAGTTCAATTTTTAAAGAACGGATATTCCGATCCCCGTTTCGTTTCTTCGTTTTTAGCTCAAATTACTCTCGGTTTAGAATTTCTTTAGCTTTTTACTTTTAAAAAGTTAATTAGAATTACAGAAAGTTTAGAAAAGTATTTAGGGTTTAATTTCAGTGTTCTAGCTTAATTGTCGTGTTTACTTTATTTCCTGTTATCGTTTTTTTTCGTAGTTAGGTTTAATTGTGCCTTTATTTGCTCATTATTAGGATGTTAGAAAACAAATCATCTTCGAACCAATTCAAGTCATTGTCCAATTAACAAGCTAGGTCTCAATTTCATAAGTCTTTGGGAAAACGACTCGTTAATCACTTACCGGTAAAACGTGTAGTATTTTTGTAAGATTCTTCCTACTACCTTTGTCCTCAAGGGTAGTTTTGGAATTTTCTTTACTTTGGATATTATACGTATATACTATTGACTAGATCAATCCACTCTAAGAACCTCTCCTCACTCACCGCCATCAACAAGTCACCATTGTCATAACCCTCAGAATGCATACCAGAACCCTGTCCCGCATTCTTCTTGACAAAGCTAGTTGATTTCTTCTCGTTCCTTTTTTGATAGTCCTTCTTTAGGTAATCCTCGTAATAGCATATGTAACACTTCAGTTTATAAGTTCTTTTACCTTTCAACTTTGATCGCGGACTACCACGTCCTTGATTACCCCGATGATCTGACCTTCCCCTTACATATAACCCATCACCATCATCCTTTGCATCTGTCCTCGTTTTTTCATCTAACATCCCGTTTATTGTAGACTAGATAAGATATCTTCCAAAGTGAGCGACTCTCTTCCATAAAGCAGTGTCTCCACAAAGTCATCATATGAAGATGGTAATGACGTAATGTTACCCCATAAAGATTCACATAAAAAGAGACATGATCCGGAGGTCCGGGGAGGATGAACAAATTTTAGCCATATTATTTATTGAGAGAAAGGAAAAGATGTGTGTTTTCTTTTCCTAGAGAGAGAAACACACAAACATATTACAAGAGAAATGGAATCCTCACCCCTCATGGAAGTAAAGAGGGGATATAAAATAGCCCTGGACACGATCACTTTACCCTACACTTGACTTTTCTAGTCCCTGCGTGTCCGGCTAATATAAACTAATGTAATTCCGTAAAAGCTGACATATTTTAAGGCTAACAATCTTCCCCCAATATGTGGGCATACGGAATTACTTACAATGTTCCTATCAAGTACAAATACAACATAAATAAAGGTGACATCCAAGCGCTTTCCTAATGCTACGATTGACATCTTTGTCGTTCGTAGTCTTGAGCTTTGTAATTCCAGCTTGGATCTTCTTTGTCTTTACTTGTTCTGGAACCATTATAGTATGCATGAGTTGGATTAACTTCCCCCTAAATCATTCAGCATGTCTTAAAAAGCTTTCTTCATAGACTCCTTTTTGGCGAAGTTTCTGAACACTTCCCCCCTAAACCAACATCCCGTAATCTTCAGCAGATTCTAAACTTTTGATGTACTTGAATGATCTTCTAAACATTACATTAAAGTGTACCGATACAGCGGAATTTAGTAGAAGAAACAGTCAACCACACCATCTAATACTGCTTTTTTGACATTCGGTTTTGATGATTTTCCGTTTGGGGGAACATGCAAGAGATCAACAACAATTCTTCTCACGCATGCAGAATACTTCACAAACCATACTAAGTGAAGTAGTATAAACTACTTCCCCCTAAAAGTTGATCTGATAGCATCAAAGTATCAAAGTACACGTATTCCCCCATGATGGTTTTTGAACCTCCTCGGTAGCACAGTGAGCGTGTAACGCCCAAATGACACGAGAAGTTCATTTCATAAGCAACAATCTTGGGAAAAGTTATGAAAGACATTTGAAAAACTATGAAATATTTTGCTGATACGTCATGAAAGTATCATTGACGGTTTCAATAGCTTCAAATATCTCCGAGAAGTTTCCTGATACACATCTCAACCTTTTACTCTATGGCAAACTTACCAACCTCGTATTCTGTCGGCTATTGCTGTGACCACTTGGTGAAGTAAACCCGATATACCAAACTTGAAAATGAAGTAACATTCCCCAAATTTGTTACTTAAGCTTGCACTGTTGTAGATTGAAGAACGGTGCAGAGGAAAGCCTCTAAGTACCATATACCCAACATCAAAAGTATAATTAGTACATCACCTCTTGAAATTATCCACATCGGCTTCTGCGTGTGACACTGAGTACTACAATGTAACTCCTTTAAGTGATAGCTATAACCCGTGAGTACTACAATGTAACTCCTTACATCGGGTATAACTAGATAATCTAAGTCTCAATCATAACTGTATACGTTCAAGCAAGTCATTAAAAAAAAATCGATTAGATTGGTTTTAGAAGAAAAGGGGTTATAAAAGTAGAAGGAAAAAAAGTCTCGATGATGAAATAAGAAGACACCCTCAAGTGAAACCCACTCAAACTCAAAAAGGGATAAACCAAATAAACTCCTGATCACTTACATGAAAAGTGCCCAAATTCATAGCCGTTTTGACGTTTAAGTGAATCTTATTCGGATCGTTTTTAGTGTTATGTATCATGTTTGTTGTGTTGTTCATGAATGTCGTTAAACTAGGACAAATTTTATTTTTGAATGTCGTTAACGAATAACATTCTCTAGTCTAACTTGATGTGATAGTGCTCTTATACCCGGCTCAATTCAATAAATAATTCGGCTCACATTGCACTCTTAAACCAGGCCTATCATACAATCGCAGCCCAAATCCATCATAACGCACATTCGGCCCGCTTGGTTTGTATAAAAAATTCCAGCCCACATGATTTGGGTTTATACCCGGATCCAGTGCAAGAATATATTTGGTGTAAACCTTTGAAGCCCAAATCCAACACCATCCTAATATTCGGGAGATATAAGACTTTCTTATTACTTTCTTATCCCTAAAATATCTCATACCATAACCCTAATCACAAATGATACGCCCCCTATTTTTTTCACTCCCATCTCAAACGCAGTAAAGAAAAAAAAATTCTCCAATCATCCATCTCTTCTCTATCAATAAGAACTTCCATCTCATATAATTACACACAAATCAAAAGCCCATATCAAATCAATGTCCGGTCATAAAATCAGAAGAACTCCAAGGGTTCATCATGTCTTCAAGATTCCTAAAAGGGGTCTCAGGTAGGTTCGATTGTGTTCAAATCGAAATAAAGATGGATTATAACATATTGTTATCAAGCTATCTTTATTTTCGAAGATTAAATATAAAAGCTATGCTTTACATAGATCAATGATGATTTTTCGTTTCGTGTTCTTGATCGTCTGATGGTCTTGACATAATTATAACACATAAAAAAGAATTAGCTGGGATTATTTTATACATATATGTTTCGAGTCGTAGAGTTTCACCAAACACATCGCTCTACTGATAAGTGGACTAAGAATCATCCAATTGAACAAGTGATTGGTGATCCTTCAAAACCGGTATTGACAAGAAAAAGACTTCAAACTGATGCAGAAGTTTGTATGTACGCATTAACAGTGAGTACAATTGAACCAAAAAATATCAAGGAAGCTATGCTTGATGCCAGCTGGATTGAATCCATACAAGATGAGCTTAACCAGTTCAAACACCTTGATGTTTGGGAAGTTATCAAATGTCCTATTGGCATAAATATAATCACAGTCAAATAGATTTAGAAAAACAAGACTGATGCGAAAAACATGGTTATTCGAAACAAGTCTCGTTTAGTTGCCAAAGGATATGGTCAAGAGGATGGAATCGATTTTGAGGAATCTTTTGCACCAGTTGGAAGACTTGAAGCTGTCAGAATTTTTGAGGCATGTGCGGCTCACAAGAACTTTCCTATTTACCAAATGGACGTCAAAATGGCTTTTCTGAACGGTCCACTGAAAGAGGAAGTTTTTGTTCGTCAGCCCGATGGTTTTGTAGATCCAGACTTTCCTAATCATGTATATCGTCTTAAGAAAGCTCTGTACAGTCTCAAACAAGCCCCTAGATCCTGGTATGTCAAGCTTTCCTCATTCTTAATCGAACACCATTTCACAAAAGGTATTGTTGATCCGACATTGTTTACAAGAAGACACGGGGATGACATTTTACTTGTTCAAATCTATGTCGATGACATAATTTTTGGGTCAACAAATCCAGTCTTTTCAAATAGATTTTCAAAACTAATGAAAGATAATTTTGAAATGTCAATGATTGGTGAAATGAAGTTCTTTCTCGGACTTCAAGTTCATCAATCACCCCCGATCGCGAACTACCACGTCCTTGATTACCCCGATGATCCGACCTTCCCCTTACATATAACCCATCACCATCATCCTTTGCATCTGTCCTCTTTTTCAACTCCCGTGAATTGAGGCTAGACAAGACATCTTCCAAAGTGAGCGACTCTCTTCCATAAAGCAATGTCTCCACAAAGTTATCATATGAAGATGGTAATGACGTAAGTAACATGAGTGCCTGATCTTCGTCATCAATATCAACGCCTATGTTCGCCAAGTCACCGATCAACTTATTAAACTCATCTACATGTTCAGATAATTTCTTACCTGAATCCATGTAGAAAGTGAACAGCTTCTTCTTTAAGTACAATTTATTGGCTAAAGACTTTGTCATATACAAAGTTTCCAACTTTAACCAAACACCCGCCGCAGAATCTTCTTTGTTGACTTCCCTCAACACCTTGTTATCCAAGCACAAGAGTAAGGCACTGTGTGCTTTCTTGTAGACATCCGTCTTCAACGCCGCAGTCTTTTCAGCGTCCGCCATGGTTTCCGGGAATGGATCTAACGCAGCCTCCCAACCATGTTGAATTAATAGACACCGCATCTTCACACGCCACAACCCGAAGTCATTAGACCCGTCGAATTTTTCGACGTCAAACTTCGCTATCGACGACATATTCTTTAACCCTTGTTGCCAAAAAATACCTTCTTGCAAATCGATTTAATTAGAAACCCTAAACCTCGATCACGAACAAATAACCAATCGATAAATTATAAACCAATTTAATCGATTATATTAAAAATTTGTTCCACAAGAAAACGCAACAAGTCCTCCTTGTGGTTAACTACTCGTCTTCTACGTCTCTAACTTGCAACTTAAAGAAAACTAAAAACCTAGTTTCCTTGCTCGAACCCACGAACCAGCCCTCGAACTTCAAGACCACAATAACCTGTAGCTCTTGATACCACTTGTTGGACGATTACGACAACAAACCGAAGCTCGATCGCGGAACGCTAGATCGCGGTATGTATCGAGCACAAGTAGCACCTTCAAACGACACCCTTTGAAGAATAAATAAACGAGAAGAACGAAACACTACAAGTTGAACCGAACGATTATATTGTATTACCACAAAACCTCGAACTCGGTTACAAAGGAAAGAATAGAAGAATGCGTGTGTGTTTTGAGCATCACCCCCTCACCTCCTTTTATAGGGTGAGGGGGTTGGATCCCTAGTCTACACCAACTAGGACTGGGCTTTGGTTCCAGCCCACTCAAACAAACATTCCTAAACAACTATAAGGAAACATGCTAATAAAAGGAAACATACTAATTAATCCTAACTAGACTTGGAAACTAATATTGACTAACAATTTCCACCTTAGTGACAAGACTAGTTAGCCCCGACACCAAGTATCTTCATGCAATACTTGAACTTCGGACCTGGAACCACCTTTGTAAACGCGTCAGCTGCATTATCCTTCGTGCCTATCTTCGCCACTTCAATCTCTTTAGATTCCACGATCTCCTTGATGAAGTGATACCTCACGTTGATATGCTTCGTCCTATCGTGAAACATTGCATTTCTTGAGAGATGAATTACACTTTGATTATTTCAATTCACAATCAATGACTTTAGGTTTACTGCCAGCTCGATTAGTAGTCCTTTAAGCCAAATGCTTTCCTTAACAGCTTCCGTAAGCGCCATATACTCCACCTCTATAGTAGATAATGCAACAACATGCTGCAGAGTTGCTTTCCAACTCACAACACAGCCATGTACCATAAACACGTACCTGGTTATCGACCTACCCTTGTCATGGTCTTTGGCATAATTTGCATCCACGAAACCGTCAACATCCACGTGCTTCCTTTACATCCAACATCCACGTGCTTTCCTTGATTTCTACCATACACTAGACCTACATCAGCAGTGCCCTTCAAGTACTTCAAAATCTACTTCACTGCCTCCCAATGGTTTTTACCTGGATTCACCAAATACCTGCTTACAATGCTAACAGCATACGCAATATGCGGTCTAGTGCATACCATCAAGTACATTAAACTACCTATAGCATTCGCATATGGGACCTTACTCATTCTTTCCATATCCCAGTCATTCGACAGATAATCCTTCAAAGATACCTTGAAGTGTGCTCTCAATGGCACAGAGACCGACTTGCCATTATCCATTCTGTAGTTATTTAGAATTTTCTGCACATATCCCGACTGTGACACCTTCAGGGTTCGGCTACCCCTATCCCTGACAATATCCGTGTATTTATTTACCTGTAGGAGACGAGATTGGGTGGCGAAGGAATAGATAAACTGGTTGTTGGATAAGATGGATATATAAACCTAGTACCGAAGGTGGGGGGAAAGGGATGGGGGGGCGTTGGCGATTTGGATGGGAGTTTGTTTTTTTTTATTTATATTATTTTTTTTTGTTTTTTTTTTTTTTTTTTTTTTTATTATTTTTATATTTTTTATTTTTTTTTTATTTATTTTTTTTTTTTGGAAACTAATATTGACTAACAGTCCTCAAAGCCAAGATCAAGGAGGAGGTGATGTGTGCTAGAAGCACCCTCAATGTTTTTGAGTTCAGCAAAGATGGAGTTAATAGAGCAATAGGTAGGTGCAGAAGGGAGTTTGAGTTGAATGGTTGGGATGGAAATTGGGTTTAGGCTTTTCTTTCCAGTGAGAATATCTGCATATGAAGAGTTGGTAGGGGTTGAATGATGACGGGGAATAGTTTTGTTTCTAATGTGGTCGGGGTTGAATTTGTCAGGTTTACGCTGGTGTCTGGCCACATTGCATGAGATTTTTTTGGGTTCCAATACAAATCGTATTGAGTTTACGTTCAAAGGAGGCATGATCTGAAACTCCTGCAAATCTGCAAAAGCCGAAACGTTTTCCGTCTTTGTTTCTTTTCCCAGCAATATAAACGCTAATGGCATTACCATAACGTTTAAAGACTTCAAGCATAGTCTTTTTATCCCAAGAGGTCAGGAAATTTGTGAAGTAAAATGTGGATAGGGGATTGGAGGAAGGCTTTTGCGGAGTGTGGGTTGACATGGTTGGTTTTGTGTGGCTTCTGAGATGTTTGTTATGGTTTCCGATAACCCAAGTCCATCCTCCATTGTCATCCTCGGTTTCTCTCTCCATTGACCCTTACAAAAGCAACAATTAATAATGTTAGTTGGCAATATTTTATAGGTACGTTATAGCGTACATGATTAAGAAATCACGACGTAACAAGTACTAGAAAATACAAAGGATACTTTCGAAAGATGATGGGAGAAGAAAACCGAAATCTCAAAAATTAAATTTTAACGTACAACAGACTCAAGGGAGTCGTCACTACCTCCTGAGGGTCCCTTTCATTGTAATTTCAAATTAATTTCATTAAAAAAAACGTAATACGTTACACCAAGAAGCACTCGTCACTAAAACGCGGTATAAATTGAAATTGCGCTATTTAACGTAAAATAATAAAAAATCCAAAAGAGGAAAAGACGAGCACAACGTCCTTCTTTGTAATCAAAATAAGTCGGTAACGATAATCGATAAGGACATGCTTTAAAAAAATGTTTGGTAACATTTTTTATAGATAATGATAAACGCTCCTAAATGCTATTTTATGGAGCGTTGAAAAATAAGCATTCCGAAAAATAGATAAAACTACTCGCCTCTTGACAAACGAGCATTAAACATCACAATGCTCACCACTTCTAAATGCTCTGCGTCAAACACACCCTAAGACATCTTTATGAATACACGGTTAAACCTTTATTTTAGTTTTTAAATTTGATCGAACTGTGATTTGGTCAAAATCAGTGACATACGAAAAGTAAAGTTTTCAAACATAAAAGGTGCGTCACGTTATTAATAACAAAAATTAGAAGACAAGACATATTAGGTGATCAAAATCCACGATTTATTTGAAAGTTAGTAAAATTTGAAATAGATTAGGAGCGAAGTTTTATGAAATTAGTCGGTACATTCAAATCATTTTTAAACATCAAATTTTTGTGACGTTATAACTTTAAAACGACATTAATTAAAAGACAAGAACATAGAAGATGATAATACAAAATTGTTTTCGCTCCAATTTCTCTGTTTATAATTGTTAAGTATCAACCGACTTAAATCCTTAAATTACTTTACTTTATATGCCGAAAAAATATTGAATATATTTGTTTGATTGATAAAACACAGTAAATGTATTGTATTATTAGTCGAACTATATATAGACACTGCATATCATGAAGGCCCTAATGAACTCAAACTTACAATTAAGCTTTGGCCATATTTATCGTCTAATATCCATCGCAATCTGAGATGCTAAATGCAAAAGCTCGAATTGAATTAGAAAACTAAACAAATTAAACATTAAACAATGCTAAACTAAATAGAAAGAAAAAAAACATTATGTCAATAGAAAGCAAGGGTTTGTTGATGAAGAAATCGGACATCAAGCGAAATCAATTCTTCAAGCAGCAGTAAAAGCAAATGTAAGCAATAACAAATGCAAATAACAAATTTGTTGATGAAGACACCTGACAACAAACGAAGATTAATATTTATCATGCACCAACAGCAAGAGCAAAAGCAAAAACAAAGAATGGAATATTTTTTTCGATATATACCGGATACATGCATAGCCTATGTATTCGACCCTCTTTAGTCGATTGTAAGTTAGTTTTTTCCTTTTCTTACTTTTCTTGCTTGCTTTACATTAATCTTGTCATAATTTGGAAACCGTAGAGAAGGGGTGAATACGTTTCCTTTTACAAAACTAAAATGTTTTGTATCAAATTGCCGATCAAACGTGACACAATATGAATAGTGTTAATATTAGTTCTACAATAACTATACATATAGTATCAAAGCGTATCACAACAATACAAACCTAAGAACAATGTTCACATCTATCCACGACACAAACATAATCAAAACTATATAAGAAACACGACACACATTTATCTATATAATGCAAGTATAAATATAAAGCGATAAATGCGAATTTAAATGTAAAGAAATGAGTACAAGGAAATGTAAACCGGACACGATGATTTATAGTGGTTCGGTCACGAAGCTCCTCTTCACCCTACTCCACTCCCCGAGTACTCAACTCTAGAGTTACTTTACTAGTCAAAAAGCTAATTTCTAGGCGGAGAAAACCTTACAACGTTGCTTACATTATTTTCTGACACTAAGCTAGATGTCGAGTTCTTCTTCGGGTACAACCGAACCCGTTATGTTTATGGCCTAACATAACAAACCACTACGTCGCTTACAATGTTTTCTGACACTAAGCTAGATGGCGAGTTCTAATTTAGCTAGAACCGGTCTACCACTCTTTACAACACTCGTTATGTTTTATGGCCCAACATAACAAACATTGTGTTTTAAGGCTAAACACATAAACCAACTATCCTACAATCTATGACAAGATGTTACAATAAGAGATCCATGACTTAGTAGTCAAATAGATACAAGTTCCTAATCTAAACATCAAGAACTCTTTTATACAACCCGATCTATTCTATACACATAAGTGATTAGATGAAACCACCTCTATGTGACCCGATCTACTACATGATAACCAAGTAATCAAAGGAGATTACTTTCATGTAGAGACATCATATACATCACTACATACCCCTTGGTAGTAGTGAAACTCGTCAAGAAATCAACCATGAATCAAGCCTAATGCTAGAAACATGATAGAAAATCAAAAACACAAAACCCCCCATTTTTGTATGTTGAGCCATGGGTTTTCATCAAGAGGAGGAGGGAAGAAAGATTGGGTATTTATAGGAAAGTCTTTACTTAGAGAAGGGTGAATTATCTAATGGATAAAAGGGTGAATGGGTAAAAGGGTGTACTTACCAATGGGTAATAAGATGCACTGGATAATAGCATGCACCTTAATTCAAACTTTGAATTTACCCATTTTTCCTTCATTATCTAGAAGCTTCTAGAAGCCTTGATAGGCATTGATGGGCCTTAATGGGCCGACCACTAATGGGCCCCCAATGGGCTTGTCCCTTTGCTTGGCCCAATCCAATTAACGAAGTCCATATGTGTAAGAGTACCGAGACGTCGAGAGGAGTTGATGAAAACGAGCAACTTGCTTTGATGAATGCATACTTACTTGTGATAGATAAGGATTGCGAGATCTTTGTGTGTTGACGCATATTGATACTTGAGACATCGAGAAGAGTTGAAGAATGTTTGTGTTGATGATTTATGTATATGAGTAACATGCGTACTTTACGTAATGTTTTACAAGTTAGATGTTTGTCATCATCAAAACACAAAGAGAATGTATAGATTGAATATCGTAATATTTGCACTAACAATCCCCCCTTTTTGATGATGACAAAATATGTAAACTGTAACTCATAGTAAAATATAAAAGTTACCTGTTTACACTTTTTCTCCCCCTTTTGTCAAAACAAAAAGGTGTGTGCTCCGAGTTCTCTACTTCTATCTTCCCTCTGTATGATACATTCCTATCTTCAAAAAAATAAGCTTGCGTCATCCCAGTAAAGTCTTGCTCTTATCAACCCTGTTTAATCACCCCAAGCTATCTACTATAATACACCCGAGCTTCCCCTAGCTCATTGCACTCCTATGACGATTGCAACCTTTTGTATTGACCTTTGTTGCTAGAGAATCCATGGATCAAATTTCTTGCAAATACCTAACATCGCAGAAGGTGTGTAGATGCATGCTTGCGGGAAGTTTGCAAATGCTCCCCCTCGGTGTATGCTCCCTCTTGGTTGGGGCACCAAGGAATCAAGCTATGGAGGCATGCTACAAAACAAAATTAGTAAACAAGTGCACATATATAAAATTATGATGATTGATATATATATATATATATATATATATATATATATATATATATATATATGGGGACTTTATTTTCAGCAACAAATTAAGTGCGAGAACTGTGAGAACTCTGAAAAACATACATGCACGCATTCAATAATTGTATTTTTACACATATATTCTAAATTAAACAAATATGTTTTAAAAAAACATATATTTTTTTAAAAATTTGATAAGAAATTGGAAATACAAATTTTTTCTTTGAATATGCACATTTTCAAAGAAAAAGTTTATATTTCCAATTTCTCATCAAATTCCTTAAAACAAATATGTTTTTTTAAAAACATATTTGTTCTATTTAGAACATATGTGCAGAAATACGATTATTGAAGACGTGCATGTATGTTTTTTAGAGTTCTCGCACTTAATTTGATGCTGAAAATAAAGTTACACTATATATATATATATATATATATATATATATATATATATATATATATATATATATATATATATAGCAAGACACTAGCGGGGAATAAGGCATGCACGTCTTAGGTATAAGCACTCTAAAGTATGACACTTTCAAAGAAAATTTAAAACTTAGACACCTACAATCATTGTTTTAAACAACAACCTAAATCCAAAATAAAAAGAATCATGACGTATTCTTAAGACACGACAATGTTTAGGAATCAATGATAAGATTTGACCAACGCATGCTTAAGAACCAAGACACATGCTTAAGGACTAATACTCGACCAACCCCTTTCGGTATTGATTGTGTAATATTTGGCACGACCAGGCTTCGATGGTGGTCAAAGAGTATGAGGGTGATGGTTGAATTGCCAAGCCGTTGATAACCTGTTACAAAACAAATGCAAACACTATGTTAAGTGAAGTGTAAGGGTGTGACCTTGCGAATCACCTCATCTTCCTCTTCGTCTCCAACATCATCATTGAGATTAATACTAGCATCCCCAGACTCTGTGTTGAACGAACTAGAACCCGATGTCTCAGATCTCTTGGCATCTTTTTTATTTCTGTCAAACTTTGGCACTTCACTATTCATCCACTTCGTACTTTTTCTTAAAACCTCTCAACAATTACAAAGTGTAAACGGTACTCCGCATTTAGCTTCATAGTCAAGAAGTGTCGTTTCAAAGTAATCTTTGTCTCCGACTCTACTCGCTTGCGCCTTACGCATGACCACAAAACCGGGCCACGTTCGGGCGCACCGTCTTCCATTTCTTGATCACCATATCGTACGTTCGACAACCGGGTACCTTTGTTTTTCTCTCCATGTACCATAAAACCTTAGTCCAAAATCCACACTCCTTCCTCGCTTTATCAACGGCGCTATTTTCAGATATGTGAACCCAACCTTTACACAACGCAATTTCTTCCTCATTGGTCCATGCAGTGTGTGACAACCGTCTATTTTGAGGTCAGTAACCAATAGCAAATTTACAACTTTTTGCAAGTGTCACCATATTTAAAAACTTAGTCTATTATTGCGTATAAATGCCTTTTTAAGTATAACCCGATATTTGCACCACACATTTATTCGTTTATAGTCTAGACTTAAGATGTTTTGAGGTATTATTTACCCACTAAATACAACTAATGCACATCACTTAGTCTTCCTAAATGATTGACACATAACCTCTTCCTCACTTACAGCTCATCTTACACTTAACACATCATGGCACACTTGTGAAACTTTCCTAACATATGTAAGCCTCCCTAACACTTGTCATCCTAGCACTAACCATACTTAAGACTCACAACTAATTATCATATTCATTTCATACATGCAAAACTTGTAAAAACTCTCTTTTCTCTCTAGTCTTGATCGACCAAAAGAAGAATACCAAGAAATCACCATAAAAAATTTTAGTTAACATCAAGAAATCACATCACTAGATTACCTCTTAACTTGTATACAACATTCCACCTTCAAGAAACCATCAAAGGAACACCATCTAGAATCCTCAAGAACTTAGTGTAAGCTTTAATATGTGTAGACATTAGCATCAAATATACATGATGAAACACATTAAACTGTTATGCCACATGATCTTATAATACGATAATAATCACATAGATAAAATGAAATGAGTACAACATACCAGAAGCCGAAGCGGATGTTAACGTGATAAAAGAAACACCTTTAGCACAAACTAGTCGGATATAATGTACACATGCATCACATTACATAATATTATCATAAAAGACAAATGATGGAAATCTCACCGGACTTTTATCCAGAGGACCAACATAGTTATGATGATCTCGCATGTCCATCAATGCTACCATATATAACGGTCAAAGATATGATTTACCATTAAAGAGCATTTATCATGATTTGGCTAATTTTGGTTACATCATTAATACACATTAATGTATATTAATCATGATTTGAATAAGTTTGGTTATATCATTAATACACAATAATGTATATGTAACCGACAATTCAATATGAGATGATTATGACATTAATAACATGTCACAATATTACATTCTCCCACTTGACATGATATTTCTTAATGGTATAACATAATGCTAGCAAATAAAATCTTAAAACCGTTAACATCATAATTAGTTATCAATACAACCAAGACCCAACCTAGGAACATGTTGCGTAAAAGCCTTAGGTGGTAAACCCTTGGTAAGAGGATCAACAATCATTAAATCCGTACTAATATGTTCGAGGTACACTCTTTTTTTTTGAATTTCCTCTTTCACGATAAAGAACTTTATATCCATGTGTTTCGCATCCTTAGAGTACTTATCGTTCTTAGAGAAGAAAATTGATGCGGTATTATCACAGTACATTTTTAGCGGCTTGCTTATAGTGTCGACAACCCCAAGCCCTGAAATAAAATTCCGCAGCCATAATGCATGAATAGTAGCCTCATAACAAGCTACGAATTCTTCTTCCATGGTGGATGCAGCAATGATAGATTGTTTGGCACTTTTCCTGGAAATAGCTCCTTCAGCTAATTGAAACACATAGCCAAACGTTGACTTTCTACTATCCACGCACCCAACATAATCAGAATCAGCATATCCAACCACTTCCAAGTGATTAGACCTTTTATAAGTAAGCATGTAATCCTTTGTTCCTTGAAGATATCTGAGTACTTTCTTTGCAGCTTTCTAATGATGAATACCAGGATTACTTTGATATCTACTGAGCATCTCGATCGCAAAACTGATGCCGGGTCTAGTGCAAGTTTGTAGATACATTAAACTGCCCATAACTGAAGCATATGGAATGTTTTCTATTTCCTTTCGTTCTACGTCATTCTTTGGACATTGTTTAAGACTAAATTTATCTCCCTTTTGAATAGGGACAATACCATCTGAGCACTTGCTCATATTAAATCTCTCAAGAATTTTATCGATGTAGGCTTTTTGAGACGGTCCTAATAGACCTTGAGATCTATCACGGATCATAGAAATTCCAATCACATAAGATGCCTCACCCATATCTTTCATTTCAAAATTCTTAGAGAGATATTCTTTAGTCTTGTGCAATAAACCAAAGTCATTAATCGCAAGCAAGATATCATCAACATATAGAACCAAAAATATAAACTTGCTCCCACTGATCTTGCGATATATACATCGATCAACGATGATTTCTTCAAAACCAAAAGATGTAATGGTATCATTGAACTTAATATACCATTGTCTAGAAGCTTGTTTAAGTCCATATATTGATTTCTTTAATTTACACACCATCTTTTCTTTACCATCAATGGAAAACCCTTCAGGTTGTTCCATATAAACTTCTTCCTCAAGATTCCCATTCAGAAAGGCAGTTTTCATATCCATTTGATGTAGCTCTAGGTCAAAATGAGCCACTAATGCCAATATTATTCTCAATGAATCATTCTTTGAGACGGGTGAAAAAGTCTCATTGTAATCAACACCATTTTTCTGAGTATAACCTTTGGATACAAGTCTTGCTTTATATCTTTCAACATTGCCTTTAGAGTCGCGTTTGGTCTTAAAGACCCATTTACAACCAACTCGTTTAGAACCTTGTGGCAAGTTTACAAGATCCCAAACTTTATTTTGAGCCATGGATTTCGACTCTTCTTTCATAGCGTCAATCCACATTTCAGACTTATCACTTTTTGTGGCATGTGAAAAAGATACAGGATCATTATCAATGCCAATATCAAAATCCGTCTCTTGCAAGTAAACTATATAATCATCAGGAATAGCTGACTTTCTAACCCTTGCAGGTTTGTTTAATGCTATCCCAACTGGTTCACTTGTTTGAGTTGGTAAGTTATTTTCTTCATGTATTGTTTGTTCATTATTCAAATGTTGTTCTTGATTTTGAAATACAGGAACAACATCTGGTGTATTTGTGGATTTATGAACATTCATGGGTGATGGATCATCATCCCTTATTTCGTGAATATCCACAACTTAATTTTCAACACTACCACTAACTTCACCATTTTCCAAAAATTTGGCATTGCCTGTTTCAACAATTCTAGAACTATGGTTTGGACAATAAAACCTATACCCTTTGGACTTCTCTGGGTAACCAATGAAGTAACCGCTAACGGTTCGAGAATCCAATTTCTTTTCTTGTGGATTGTAAACTCGTGCTTCTGTTGGACAGCCCCAAACATGCAGGTGTCTCAGACTAGGTTTCCTTCCAGTCCATAACTCAAAGGGAGTTTTTGGAACTGACTTGCTAGGAACCCTGTTTAACAGATACACTGCAGTTCTAAGGTCATATATACACAAACTCTTGGGTAAAGAGGATTTACTTATCATGCTCCTAACCATATCCATTAATGTTCTATTTCGCCTTTCTGCCACACCATTTTGTTGTGGCGTGTCTAGCATAGTATATTGAGCACATATGCCGCGACTTTCGAGGAACTTTGCAAAGGGACCAGGACACTGTCCAGATTCATCATACTTTCCATAATATTACCACCTCTATCTGATCTTACAATTTTCACTTTTCTGTCTAGTTGCCTCTTAACCTCATTTACAAACACCTCGAGGGCATTTATAGATTGAGATTTTTCATGCAACAAATAAACATAACCATAACGTGAAAAATCATCTATGAAGGTGATATAATATTTTTCTCCTGTGAAGGATGGAGTATCAAATGGTCCATAAATATCAGTGTGTATAATTTCAAGGAGATCGTTGCTTCTTGTGGTACCTTTCTTGCTATGTTTGGTTTGCTTACCCTTATTGCATTCCACATATAAGCCAAAATCAGTGAAGTCTAAATTTGGTAAAATCTCGTTCTTCACTAATCTTTGCAACCTTTCTTTGGATATATGACCCAAACGTTTGTGCTACAAGAAAACAGAACTTTCATTCACCATACTACGTTTCATTCCAATATTATGTTCATCAGTAAATAGAGATTCAGAAAAAACATCATCAGGTTGTACCATGTTGTTTCTTCTTAAAATTCTTGGCTTTAGGTTTGAGCTTCTTGTCAACTCCTTGATTCACCAAGTTAACAGAGTGAACTCTTTGTTTCTTTAGTCTTGCTTCCTCTTGAATAAGCTTACTGGACAGTTCATCCATATTCCACTTGTCCTTTAATGTGTTATAATTGATGTGGAACGGTCGATATTCAGGAGGAAGTGAATTCATAATGAATTGCACCAAGAAAGAGTCATCCATATTCATACCTAGTGCCTCTGTACTAGCATCAGTAAGGTCAGCAAGGCCTATCCTCCAGTAGCGCCAAGTCAAGATCCAAAGCACCTAAATGGAAACTGACTTGTTCGCTCCATTCGGAAAAATTCACACTGGTAAACAAGGTAACAGAAGAAGCTTGAGAGTGAAGGTTAATTGCTGCAAAAAATGTATATGCTTACTAATTAAAAACTCATACGAGATAAATAAAAAAAATATATATTATTGGTCTCCTTTGGGTAAACACAACAATATATCCTCATCGGTATTATTAGAATGCAATAAAACTTTACAAGAAAAATAAAATAAACTTCGTCAAATATATAAGCATCTTTGGATAACTATATACATGTGACAAAAGTATTTTATTTTTTTTTCTTCTTTAAGATTATTAGTTATAGAATAATAATTTTCCTTTAAGTAAAATTAATAATTTCTATCAACTAATAAAAGATCTATAATAGCATTCTATAAGACAAAATAAATCATATGACTAAATTTCATAATCAATTTGGTCACTTTGGTGACTAACAAATTAATATCATCTTAATGGCATATAATAAATAACAAACTTTAATGAGAATTAATCGAGTTATAAAAGACATACGAATGTTACAAAATAATTATGAGTAACATAATCCTCAATTAATTTAATCATAATGTCATCCAATAAACAAATAGCTTTAAAAGGCATTAATTGATATATAAAACATATAGATGTTACAAACAATACATATTTCAAACTATGTAACATCAATTACTTTAGTATGTCATTTAGTTATGCTGTTACATTTTAAATTACATCATTTGAATTAAAACATTTAAAATCATAACATAAATTCATAAAGGATTCTTAAAATTCACAATATTAAATGTGCATAAATTTTGACATACGAAAAACATACAACATCTAAACATCTCAATCAAGTGTAAAAGTCATAAAATTTAATAATGTTAATTTCGGTAGCGGAAGCCATAATCATCAACCAAGATCACATTCGACAAGCATCAACATAGATCACATTTGTCAAGTAACAATAACAAATAAATATTTGTCTTACTTCCTTCTCTATTAATAGCAAATATATCATGTGCAAAAATGTATACGTAACAACAAACCAAGTACGAAAACAAACATTAATAGTGACGAGTAACTCATACAATTAAGTAATTTAACAGTCTTGTGCTTTATCATGAAACAAAAGTTCATCCATTATCTTAAACATCATATGGTCGTATATATATATTATTGCAATGAGTCAAAAATAACACGTGTACAATCTACACGAATACTACTTTTATATTTTGCAATATTATAGATGTATGCTTTCATGAATTCTTTAACAAAAACATTAAGATATTATTTTAATACACATACCGAGGAATGAAACACAAAATTGATGCGTACAAACAAAAACATGAATGCCGATAATATGTTTTCTATTAAATTAATGATATACGGATTATTATCGATTCAATAACGATGGCTCTAGATACCATATGTAAGCTTTAATATGTGTAGACATTAGCATCAAATATACATGATGAAACACATTAAACTGTTATGCCACAAGATGTTAGAATACGATAATAATCACATAGATAAAATGAAATTAGTACAATATACCGGAAGCCGAAGCAGATGTTGACATGATAAAAGAAACACCTTTGGCACAAACTAGTTTCTCTCCCTTGACCCTTTTTAGTGTAGAAAGCTTGATGAATAGCTAAATAATTCTACTTGTGTGTGTTTTAGGGTAGGGGAATGACTAGTTTATATAAGGCTTTAGATTAGCATGTCCATCAATGCTACCATATATAGCGGTCAAAGATATGATTTACCATTAAAGAGCATTTATCATGATTTGACTAATTTTGGTTATATCATTAATACACATTAATGTATATTAATCATGATTTGACTAAGTTTGGTTATATCATTAATACACATTAATCTATATGTAACCGACAATTCAATATGAGATGATTATGACATTAATAACATGACACAATATTACACTTAGCCCCTAATTTATTTATAAAAGTAATCAAAAGAAAAAGGTAAAAACTTGGGTGCAGGATGACTTGTGTCTACCTTGCACCAAATCATTCTCAAAAATAAAGTTTCTTGCATTTTTCTTTATGTTTTCATTAAAAGAACTAATAAGTAATTTTTCTATTGAGATTTTTGTGATAATATACTCATAGAAGTGTTAGAAAAATGATCTAGAAATTTTATTTGGTCGTTTGATGAATTGGTACAAAAATAGTGCTTTAAAATTGACCTAAAATATTGTATTTTTGTGATTTTATGTAGTTTTGGGTACATGCAAAAACTTTGATTTTTGATAAAGAACCTACTGAGTTATGTGACAACCCGAGAATTTCCGTTCAGTAAATTAGCCGTTTCCGTTTGGTAATTTGAATTTTTAAAAGTTTCGTTTAACGTTTACGTTTAACCGGGAAGTTGTTCCGTTAACTACTGAGAATCATCGTCGGATGTGATCTGTGCACCCAAACATTGTAGTCTTTCGTCAGTGGACGCGTTTTTACGTTTTTAATTGATATGTAAAATTTCATAATTTTTCGTGAAGTCGTTATGTGTTTTCAATAGTTGCGTATCCCGATTATTACAAGTAACATTTGATGTGCATGCATGCTTGGTAAATTAATACATCTATGAGCACTAGTCATCTAGAAAGTGGGAAAAACATTTTTTTGTCCCCCCTCCTTGCCTTGTCTCGTCCGAAATCCACACACCAACACCATAGATGCCATTTTTGAATTTGAAAATCAAAGAGACAAGCTCCCATGGAAATAGCTCATGCCTAGTCCTTGCTCAAGCCTCATTGGGAGACCATTTTGGTCCCCTTTTTGCTTGTCCTTGCCGCCGGTCACATACACACCCACATGGGATTCCAAACTTGAAATTTTGTCTATAAACATAACACCCATATTTCATTTACCATCATTTCCACACACACACTCATTCTCTTTTCCTTCTCTCTTGGTTCGGACGCACCACCAAACACACACAAATCCATAGTTTTTCAAACTTTGATCAAAACCTTTGAAGATATTGAGTTCGTGGTTGATTCCTATTGTATTCGGGTAGTTTATAAACAACGATTGGGTTGTTATTAGTCTTTCATCATCCTTCAAATCACCATCTTTTGTAAGTCACTAAATCTTGATAAAACTCGTACTTTTATGTTTCTCATAATGCATAAACACTAGTTGTACAACTCGTTTTGTAAATAACAAGTTTTTGAAACTACGTAAACCTTGAAAGGTTGTATGTATATTTCGTGTATATATAAAAGAAACACAAGGAAAATATAGTTTTGTGATCGTGGTTATTTTTATGTAATAAAAATAATGTACTATTAGCTTATTTGTGGAATAGTTTATAAATAAGCCATGAGGGGCTTATTTTAGCTTATTGGGCTTATGCTTTTGGTTCGGCCCAACTAGGGAACAAAAAGAGACAATTTTCTAGCTTATTGTATTTCGGCTTATATTTATTTGCTTATTTTCTAGCTTATTTTGAAAAGACAAACGATAAACTTATTCGGCTTAACACATAAGCTCGAACATAGCTTATTGGGCTATTGAGTCGCGTCTTACACACCAAAGCCCAAAAACCAACGAGCTTAATAAATAAGCTCTAAGGTTCGGCTTATGGTCTTGGCTTATGGGAAGCTTATTGATAGCTTGTTGATAAGTCTTGCGTTTATTATTCAACGATTTGCTTATCGGACTAAATGGATGAGTTTAAATCTATGTTTTCGACTTAACGGGCTACGGCCCAATATGTGTACAAAACACCAAGGCTTAAAGCCCAAGGTGTTGCTTATTTAATAAGCTTACGAATAGCTTATTTGATAACGTATGACTTAGATACTAAATGTTTGACTATTCTTGAACGTTGGACGTTATGGATCGCTAGATAAGGCTTATTGGGCCTAAAAGCCCAATAAGGGCCCAAAGGGTCTTTTTGACTAGTTTGGAAGGGGAAATGATATTGTATAATTAGTTGATAGGAAATAAAGTTTGAAAGTGGTTTGGGAGTGATTTTTAATTAAAGTCTACGACTTTGGGAAAACGTGTAAACACGAACGGGTCATGCCGAAATTTTGTAAAAATCTTTATACTTAGAAAATATTTGGAAAAACATAAATGATAAAATGTTTCGATTAAATTACTTAACCATTTGGGAATATAAAATTCTAAATAACAAGTTTAATTATATATTAACAATAACAAATATAATATCTATATAAGTAATATAATATTATATATGTACGTTTCGTAAAACTCGATCACTAACATTTTTTTTTTAAATGTACAACTAACGTTTGCTAAACTAACAATAAACGTTCATGCATCAATGTAGTACGATAACCTTCCGAGTCTAAATCGAAACCCATATTCTTTTAGGTCATACCCGTGTACCGCCGTTCATTCCAAGTGACCATACTTTTGACGTATACTCTTTACCTTATCATCAAGGTGAGTTCATAGCCCCACTCTTTTACTCGTTTTGAATAAATGTTTTATAACTTGGGGTGAGAAACATTGCTTGCTTTTAAAACTGGACACAAGTACTTTGCGTGAGATTTTCCCTGTTTACGTGTTGCCTAAGTAGCGTTTAGACCACTACTGCCCCACTTATCATGAACCGTCAATTTCTCGACTGGAGGACCGGTCGAGGGAGCGCGAATGTTATTAATAGATCTATTGGGACTAATTATCCCTATCCGGGTGAGTAGCGCTCACTACCCACGGGGTGCCCGATAAACGGATATATACCATGTCGAACTTAAGAAGGTAGTCTTGGTCAGATACCTCGGGGGCTTGTTTCAACCTAGCAATGTACTGCTATAAACGTAATTAGCTTCGGTGTCATGAGCTTAGTGCAACGTAAATACCTTTTTATGTGAAGTTGTATTTGTTATAACTGTCGCATACGTGTTGATAACTTGTGGTCCACTATAATAACGTTTGAACTAAACCTATGAATTCACTCAACTTTATGTTGACCGTTTTAAGCATGTTTTTCTCAGGTGCTTAGCAAGGATGCTGTTGATTGACTTATATGGAGTCTATATGCCTACACCAGTTTACCAAGAGATTTATCTATGTTTTAAATACCGTTGTTGAACTAAATTAAGCTTCCGCATTTTTTAACTGTGAATCCTTTAAATTTTATTGATGTAAAACTTATTATTATTATTTTAAAACTTTGCAACGGTGTTTATTTTTAAAACGTACCCTTAGAGGTCGTTCTTTATGCTTTGTACTTGAGATGATCAATCAAGTCACGCCTCCGGACACGTGTTCCGTCCAGGCCCCGTCTGGGGGTGTGACAGTATTCTACTGCGTAATTTGCAAACCAGAAAATTGCAACAAGTAACTTAAACCTATATAGTTTTCCTAGTTTTTTTTATATTAGATAATTTTTTTTCGGGATGGCTATGAATTATTTATTAAAGGTGCAAAGATTAAGATTTGCCTTTAAACTAAGCTTTTTATCTTTTAATACCATACTACCATTTACAAATATAAACCTGTTTAAGACCCGTATAATACACGAGCTGTTCAAATACATGTTTTTAGAATAACTTAAACACAAGTTGATGTTAGTTAGTCAACTTTGCATTTAGTCGATACTTATATATCTACGGTTTCCATTATGTTTGTTGTTTTTATTAACCTTCACTTAAACAACTATTTCAATGGAAAGGTTGTGTACAGTTCGCGT
>BQNB010070685.1:0-33040 GCA_026074375.1 Tanacetum coccineum
TTCTTCACAGTCAGAAAAGCCTCTTCTTGTTCTATGCTCCACTCATACTTCTGATTCCTCTCAGTTAGGGAAGTAAGGGGGTTCAACAATCTAAAAAAAATAGCGATGAACGTTGGTAGTAACCTGCCAATCCTAAGAATAATCATCCAATTCCTCACCGCCTCACTCTTACTTGGGTCTACATGAATACGTTATGGTTGACCACGTGACCAAGAAAATGCACTTCTTCCAACTAAAACTCAAAATTAGAAAACTTAGCATACAACTTCTCCTTCCTCAGTGACTCCAACACTAACTTCACATGAACTTCATATTCCTTCTTCGACTTTGTGTAGGCCAGAATGTCATCAATGAATACGATGACAAACCTACCTAAGTACGGTTTGTAAACCCGTTTCATTAAGTCCATGAAAACCGCTGGTGCATTGGTTAACCCATAAGGCATAACTGTAGGCTCAAAATGTCTGTATCTCGTTCGAAATGCGGTCTTTGGAATAGCATCCTCATGCACTCGTAGCTAATGATAACCTAACCGAAAATCTACCTTTAAGAAAGGACACGCTCCTCATAACTGATCAAACAAGTCATCAATCCTAGGGAGTGGATAATGGCTTTTAACAGTTAATTTGTTCAACTCCCTATAATCAATACACATGCGAAAAGAACCATCCTTCTTCTTAACAAATAACACCGGTGCTCCCCATGGAAAAGGACTAGGTCATATGAAACCCTTGTCGTCTAACTCTTGAAGTTGTTCAGACAATTCTTGCATTTTTGAGGGTGCTAGACGATATGGAGACTTCGCGGCTGGCGTCGCTCCATGAACCAAATCTATGCGGAACTCAACTTGTCGTCGTGGTGGTCATCGATAAATCTTTCGGAAACACATGAGTAATATCGCGCGCCATGGGTATATCACTTATCCTAGGTTCATCTACCTTAGCGTTTATTAGGGCTTTGGCGGCTCTCAAAGTATGTTCCTCATGAACTCGAAATATCTCATCACCTTCCAACGGTATTCTAACCACCTTCTCATAACATACTATCACAAACTTCCTCTTGGACAACCAGTCCATTCCCACAGTCACATCAAAGCTTCCACGACTTAACGGTATCAACGAACTCCAAGGGTTACGAACAATCGAATAGGATAACAAACGAATATCGAGTCAAAGGCTAGAATGCATATAGGAGATTCCACATATGAAAATAGACGTGGATCAAATGACATAAGAATCCTTTAAAAGAAAGGATACGTATATGCATCGAGTGAAAGCGCAACCAAAAGAAAATCAACATGCGTACCATGACAAATGAACACAAAAAAATATCAATACGAAAGACATAAATTCTTATACTAATAATCAACTTTACTCGAAAGACCAAATTAAATAATGTTTTTATAAAAATCAATTTCAAATGAAGAAGTTACTTTAGGTATAAAAATCATTTTTAATAATAAATAAAATTGTCTTAAATGTAACCTTTATAAAATTCATTCTTGTTGTCATAAAAATCTAGAGATGGTTATCTAATAGTGTATCGTACCTTACCACTGTGAATCACATTAAACCTGCCTTTTTTATAATAAAATAAAATCTATTTAACCACTCAACAATTTTCATATCCTATTTGCATATGCCATTTAAACATATTCTATTTATAAAGATCATTTTAAACATAATTTTTCCCAAACACTAACACAATACTTCAAAAGGGCTTTTATAACTAGACATCAATTATAAAATATGTTACTCAAACAAAAGTCACCATAATACCAAAAGGGATCATGGGAAAAGTGAAAAATCGGGAATGATGAAGTTATCTTTTAGACACTTAATTGTGCTTTTTGTTCTATGATCCTTAAAGTTACCAATGAGGTAATGAAAACAATACATTATGTCAACACAAATAAGTTGTAGTTAGGAATATATCAAGAAAAATCATAAAAAGAGAAAAAAGTTTTGAAAATGGGAATTCGGGTGTTTTATAACTTGTGATCTCTTAGCTCTCTCAACAAAAATCTTTGCTACTTTTCAAAGGTTTAGTTTGGGGAAGTTTCGAGGTATTTGGTTATAAGGCATGTAATATTGCGTGAGGACACGCAATCGTTTAGTTTGGGGAATTTTGATAAGTATAAAATACACATATCTGTTTATACCTAAAATAGCCCAATTAAACCCAAAACAGACTTAAAATGGCAAAAATATACTTGTTTTTGTGTTTTGTGTGTGCAGGTACGGATATATCAAAAATCACAAGAAAAACCGCCAAGAAAACGGGCAAACACGAACACGGGAAACGGAAGAGCACAAAAGAAGCCGGGAAAATGGTCAAGCTACAGTAAAAAATGGTCAAAAAGCCAAAGAAAGTCAAATCTCAACCAAGGAAAGTCAACCCTGGGTCAACAGAAGTCAACCACAAAATGACAAAAAAACCCTAAATGTTCCAAATCAATCCCTTAACTTTCCAAAAGTTACATAAATGGTCCCTAACTCTAAATGGGCCTATTTTCCTTAAATCCCTTACCCGGAAACCCTTAAACCAAAAACCAAGCCCAAAAGCCCAAAACTAGGCCCAATTTCCCTTTTATTAAACCACAGGGACCATTTTTACCAATTGAGAAACACCTTTTACACTACACCTATGATTAACAATGACAAGGACGAATTTTGCCAAATGCTTAAAGTTTAAAATGAGTTTTACTTATTTTCAGTTAAAAAAGGGCGCCAAGGGGGTTTTAACTGTTCATCACCGTTCCCACTTTACCACACACTCAAACCAAAGGGCTTTTCACAATTAAGGGGTACAAACGACTATTCAAATGATTACAAATACAATGGCAGGGTCAAAAACGACATTCCAAGGCTCCTCATTAGTCACTCAAGCAAGAATGCCACGTTGGCATGTAGGAAGCACAAGGGAAAGAGTCATTTTTACATTGATTATACTCTCAGAAGAAGCACACAAGTGTCACATCACGGATTGCCAAGCTGGCAATCCGTGTGTACACATATGTGATCCAACGGCCATGATCAATTTAGCAATGATTGGAGGAATGGATGGTAGAGATTGTCAGGAGCTTGTAACAGATTTTAGGCCTAGAACATTCCTTAGAGTGCTATAAATATCATACCATATACACACACACACAGGGGAGTAGCTTTTAATTTTAGCTTAATTTTCGTTTTTAGATTATGTAATTTCCTTTCAAGCTTTTTGTAATATTTCTTTTCAAGTAATGTAACTCAGCTTTCATTAATGAAATTTAGTTTTATTTTGTCATAAGCTCTCCTGTTTTTAACTTATAAGCTCTCATTTTCCTTTAATTGTTAAGCTAAAAGTTCATAAGCTCCTATAAAGCTCTTACTAGTCTATGAGCTAGAAATTAAGCTTAAACTTACCTTAATCATATTTTAATTCTTAAAATCAGCTTAAAACCTTATTACCTTTGCTTAAATGGATTTTGGCTTATGGAAGGGGAGTCAATTGTGGAAGGACTCTTAAGGATTTATACTGGCTTATTTCTAATAAGCCAGAGCTGTTGATTAAGCTCAATTGAGCCATAGCTTCTGTTTAGCTGAAGTTGAAGGTTAGTTTTCATTTAACTTCTTTTTATCCTTTAATTCCTAGTTAAATAAGTGCTTAATAGTGTAGATTTGTTTTATAGCTTAAACTGTTTGCTTATTAGTGCTTATTACTCTTTACTAGTGCTTATTAAGTGCATTTGATTATCTGTTTTTGCTTAAATTAGTTTAGATCTTGCTATAGTTTAGTTTTTCTTAAAATCAGTCATAAAAACATAAAAAGCCAAAAATATAGTAGCATAGTTGTAGATCTTAAAACTTAGCTTAATCAGTTGTTGATTTATGATTATTAAGTTTAATATAAGCTGTTTAAGATCTGGTAATAAGGTTTTGATAATTAGATCTTAGATTCTAATGTTTTATAAAATCTGTCAAATCCTAAAGGGGTGTTTGGTTTAGCTTTGTTTGACCACCAAAAGTCAAAGTGACTTAGTGATTTCCTTTTGGTTAGTTGAATCAGCATATTTGATTAGGTTTTAAGTTATTTTGAATCATTAGTTTAAGCTTATATTCAATTTGAAGCTTACTATTTTCATCTCAGCACCAGGGGACCTTTTCTCCTTATTTTTGTTTGTGAAAAATTGAAATAAGCTACCTAAGGCTTGGTTTGTGCTTGATTTGTGTTTAAACATACTCAAGTAGAGTGTCTAAGTGCAGGTTACCCCTCTAGGATACCTGCTCATTTGTTTCTTGCCTTCTGTCATTTGCACTAGCAGTGGTAACTAAGTTACCACTGCTGTCACTCTTGGTTTCATTTTAGTTGGTAAATTTAAGTTTTTGGTTTTTAAAATTTCAAGTTAATTATAGATTAGGATCAGCTTAATATAGTTTAGGTTTTAATTTTCAATTATAGCTTAATCTTAGGGAGCATTTGCTGTCAAAAAGTTCATCAAAAACTCAAAAAGACCAAAAATAAGTAGTGTAGATATTTTTTTTATAAGTGCTTAATTTTGTTGCTTATTGGAAAAACTGGATAGCAGGTTTTCATTAGGGCTTATTAGTTAGCTTATCTTCAAAATTATAGGAACTGAATTGGCTTATTGAGCATATGAGCTTATTTTGTTTTTGAACTCTTTGAGTCATAGTCTGAGTTAGCTGCTTTAATCATCATTTTCAGTTGTCTTTCAGTGTTTCCAGCTCAAATCTCTTTGCATATTTAGCTTAAGCACATCATAACCTTTCTAGAACTTCTTTTGTTTTTGGATTTGAGCTTATATTGAAGCTTGTGCATCTATTTAAGTGAAAGTGAGCTCAAAAACCTACTTAACCCTCTAGATAATCATCACGAAATAACACAGCCCGAAATTCTGCTCAACCTAAATCAAGGTTCTAGACGCAATTCTATACCGAACCTGAACACACCATCATACTATAATTCATCCCTAATCATATTAACTATTTACAATTATATAATTTACAGCTGTTAGTGAACCTTAATTATCCATCAAAATAATTAGTACATGAATTAAAAAAGAATGATTAGATTAAAAACGGGTTTAAGAATTTACCTAAAAACCTTGAATTGCTTATACAAATCACCAACTTAAATCTTGATAAAAAAATATTTTTTTTCTTCCTCCTTTGATAAAATTCGGCTGGAACAATCAAAAACAAGGGGAGAGAGGGTTTTTGGTATTTATAAGGTTTACAAAGTTAGGATAGATATCTTTACCTATTTTAATTAATAGGATTGTTTTTCTCCTTTTTTTTCTTTAAACCAAACCGGCCGATCACCCTTTTATTTTCTTTATTTATTTATTTTAATTTATTTATTAATTACATATTTACTAACATTACCTTAAGTTTTTATAAAAATCTAAGCTTATTTGATAAATAATTACCTTTTTGTGTAACATGCAATTTACTAACTTTTAAAATAATAACTTTTCATTTTATTTTTAACCTAACTTTCCAACAATAAAATTTACATTTCATTCTTATCTAACTACTAAAGACCCTAATCATGAACCTACATTACTAACACATAAATATGTATACGTAATAATACTTACACGATAAATCACTAAAACGCTTAAATCACAAAATTCATTTCCTTGTCACCAAAAGTGAACGAAATGAACTCCACAAAATCTAACACAAATCCAATCCCAATGAGACGATCACTCTAAAAGGGATTTGATTACCAAAAAAAAAAAAAAAATCTTTTCAACATATCCCACATAAACACATATAAACACGTATAAACACAAATAACACATAACCCATACATTGAAACAGATACATAAGTCAACACTAATAGTTTGACTAACCTGCTCAAGCATGGTTGTCACATGAAACAAGCTCCTCGCGCGTGGTACTTATCTATTGGTCAAATTTTTTACTCTCTCAGGAATTCTCTAAAGGAACCGTGGATCCCACATTGTTCATCAGAAGACAAGGCAAAGATATTCTCCTGGTACAAATCTATGTTGATGATATAATATTTGCGTCTACTACACCTGAATTATGTGACCACCAATTTCAAAAATAATATGTTTCAAAGTTTTAAGATGTCGATGATGGTAAAAATATTTATTTTTTTTCTATGACTACAGATTTCACGAAAGTCCCAAGAGCATTTATTTAAACCATTCTAAATATGCTCTAGAATCTTTGAAGAAATATTTTATGGAATCTTGTGACCCCGTGGAATAATCCCATGTGAGAAATCCAAACTGGTTGAAGAAACACAAGGGAAAGCCGTAGATCCTACACATTATCGTGGAATGATTGGCACCCTTATGTATCTTACAGCCAGTAGACCAAACTTAACATTTGTTGTATCATAGCACCTCCATGCTGTAAAAAGGATCTTTAAATACCTACGAGGAATCGTAAATACAGGGACAACTGTTATCCATGAGATTCTTTCTTCTCTTGCTCTAACAGCTTATGCTCCGCAGATCACTGCGTTGCCAGAATACTAGACGAAGTACTTCTGGATGTATGCAATTATTGGGAGACAGGCTTGTTAGCTGGTCATAAAAAAGACAGAAAAGCGCTGCGATATCCAGTACAGAAGCTGAATATATTGCCATGTTTGGCTGTAATTGTGCTCCAAATTCCGATTAGATTTAGATCAACCACTTACCGACATGGCCATGGATTCAATAATTCCAAGAACTCATGATAACACAAGCGCTATTGCCCTTATGCTGCAATAAAGTTCAAATTCCTCGCTCACAGCATATTAAATCAGAATCCATTACATTCAAGAGTAAGGGAAATTGAAAGTAGTAGAGCTTTACTTTGTCAACACGGAAATCAAGCTAACGACACTTCACAAAATTCCCTGATGCTAGAGAAAGAATTGAATTTCTTATCAACAACTAGGAATGCAAAGTTTTAACTCCTGAGACACTGAAACATTGGCAGAATGAAGCTGAAGAATAGTGTGGTAAACCTAATCTGATATCCCTGTATAATAGGTATATATTAAAAAACCATAAAAACCAAAAATATTTTTTCATTTTCAGAAATTTTTTATAAAAACAAAATACAAAAACATAAAATATATAAAACCAAAGAAAAAAATTAAAAAATGAGAAAAATATAAAAAAGGTAATAATGGCATGTCTTCTGAAAATCGATAACATTTACGGTCTTAGAAATGTCATTCAATAATGATACGAGGCTGTAAATGAAGTTCGAGCAGAAGTTCCAAATGTTTTCAAAACATGCAAAAAATGGCTTGCTATTATTCTAGATAGCAACCCGGTCATCATCTTAAAGGCAAGTTTACTTTATGACCATGCAAAGGATTGTGATTACTTTGCATCACAACCCGTGCTTCCTATATTTCCATAAGTGTACGCGTCAGTGCACTTATGTGTGAAAATAAAAGAAATCTTATTTTGGTGTTTGTTTTTCAAAGATATACCATTGCTACATCCAAAAATGCTTTTTCAAAGACATTCGACTTCTCAAACAACGACTACAGCTCTTTAAATAGAAAACAAGTCATTGTTTGAGGGGGAGAAAATGTCAAATATCTTCTTCATAATAATAATGAATTTCAATGGAAAAAGGTTTTAAACAATAACGGAATATCATTTGTTAAGGAAAGATAATTGAGCTTAGCTTTCATGTGCCTTATATGTTATGTGTTTATGCCTTTAGGAAATGAATGTGCAAATATAAGTTTCTAGGTATTTTAGTTAAAAACATTAGGGACTTAATGTGCCATATGTTAAACTTTATGTGCCTTATAAAACTTATAATTGAAAAGTAAAAGGGTTATGAAACTTGAGGGGCCAAATGTGTTAAAATCAATTTTTTGTTAATAACCCCTCCCACCCTAACCCGTCCCCTGTTATCTCCCCCCCCACACACACACTTAACAATCTTTTTCCCTCTTTTACACCCCTATTCGAATCGCCCCATCCTTGCTCATCATTCTCAGCCATTTTCATCACTAAGGTACAATATAAAAAATGCTCTTCATCACCTAATCTACCTACATCTCAAAGGAATTGGTCTTTCATCCTCTCTTGATCTCGAAATCCCTAAATTTTCGAAATTAGGGTTCTTGAAAATCAAATTGGGTAAAACTCCAAATTAGTTGAGGGGTTTTGTAGCTTTATGTTGTGCTTCATGCACTTCGTTTAATCAGTTTTTGTAAAGGTTAATATATGAATAAGATATGCCTGATTGTTTAGCTCAAAAATTTAGTTTTTTGGGGAGCTAAAGTAAAATTTGACGGGTTTTGTAAAGAATGCATGTTATATCAATTCTGAATGAAGTTTGAATGAAAAATCATAACCCCTAGTTTCTTTAGTTTATTTATTATTGAATACAATTGTGTTAAATATCTTTACCCCTCTTCCCCTTTTCCTCTTTGGCCTTGCGTTCCTCGTTACAGTAACATACTGCATACTGGGCTTGAGAGGGGGGGAGAGGATTCTTTGTGGGGGGGTCGTGAAGGGGGGGAGAGGAGGGAGGCGGGGGGTGGGTGGGTGGGTGGGGGGGTGAAATTAATACTGAGTGGTGTCTACGTATGGTGTGGTGGGGATCGATGTGTTGTTTTGGGTTGGTGGTGAGCGAAATTTTGTGTTAGTGTGAGAACGGGTCTTTTTGTATATTTACCTGAAAAGATTATGCCTTATGAATAAGTGGCTAAAATAAGACAAGTTGCTATACTGAAAAAAATCGTGTTTGTGAAATTTTATAAATGAAGACCCGATCTAGTTATACTCTTTGGGAACCGATCTAATCAAACCCTTTGGGAACCGAACTAGACAAATCCTTTGAGAACCGAACTAGTTATGCTCTTTGGGAACCAATCTAATCAAACCCTTTGGGAACCGAACTAGTCGTTTTCCTTAAAGACCCGGTCTAGTTTTCTCATTAAGGAGCCGATCTAGTCAAGTCACTTGAGACACGATCTAGTTTTCTCATTAAGGAGCCAATCTAGTAAATTTCCTTAAGACCCGAACTAGTCGTTTTCCTTAAAGGACCCGATCTAGTTTTCTCATTAAGGAGCCGATCTAGTAAATTCCTTGAACCCGAACTTGTCTTTCCTTAAAGACCCGATCTAGTTTTCTCATTAAGGAGCCGATCCAGTCTTGTTCTTAAGGACCCGATCTAGTTTTCTCATCAAGACCCAATCTAGTAGATTTGTTTAAGGACCCGATCTAGCTGTTCTCATTAAGGAACTGATCTAGTGAAATAGGCTTAAAAGCAAGGTATAATCAAGGTTAACTAAAATACGACTTAGGTTATCTAAATTTTCTACTAGTTAGAAAGACCACGATTCCTAAATTATCAAAAAGGTTGCCTTAATCCCTTAAGCATATAAGTCTATCTAAGTTGCCATTCAGAGGAATAGATCTTATCAAGTGCTAAAAGTCTTAGAGGTCCTAATACTTAAGGAAAATTTTCACATCATGATAAAACATAAAGTGTTCACATAAAAGGTCTATATAGTTATATATAAACTTGGTTATATAAAAATTGTATTGATTCTTTCTTAAGCAGAACCATGGACATCACAAGAGCTGAACAAATTACATTGGATGACGCTTTAGTTGCTCTTGCCAACCGACTCAAGATTGGCAAAAGTAATATTCGACTAAGCTCGGACCTCAAGTCCAAAGAAGCAACTCTTCAAGTGGTGTATGATGTTTTGAAACTCACTCCCTTCTACAAGGAATTCAAGATCACAACGGATGTTCCAAAAATATACATGCAAGAGTTTTAGGACACTACTAAAGTTCATCACCACTCGATTCGCTTCAAAATGAACAATAAGAAACATATTGTGAATCTTGAGTACTTCAAACAAATGCTTCAAATATGCCCTAAACTTCATGATCAGCAATTCGAAGAACTACCCTTTGAAGAGGAAATTCTCACGTTTCTCAAAGATCTTGTTTACAGTGGAGAGATAAAGGTGATCACCGATGTCAATGTCAACAAGCTACATCAACCTTAGAGATCATTTGCTGGTGTTATCAGTCAGTTTCCTGATGGTAAAATAACCGATATGACATTCCTTTGACTATCTCAAGCACAAATCCTTTGTGGAGTGTACCATAAGAAAAGTAGATAATGCCTACCTTCTATGGAAGGACTTTGTTTATTCATGTAGAACAAGAATGTCAAGAGGAGTAATGAGATGTACTACCCTCGCTTCACCAAGGTCATCGTCAACTTCTTCATGACTAAGGATTCATCAATTCCAAGAAAAAACAGGGTAAATTGGCACTTTGCCAGGGATGACCCAATGTTCACCACGATAAAGGTTGTCTCTAGGCATGAGGACACACAGCTATATGGTGTCATTTTGCCTGATGAATTGACAAATGAAGCCATTAAAGATTCTGAATCCTACAAAGAGTACTATGCCATTGCTTCAGGAGCTGAACCTCCTAAAATAAAAGCAAGTGTTAAGAAGAAGAAAACTGGATCTGACAAGACAAAGACTCCTCCAACTGCTAAAGGCAAAAGACTCAAGACTTCAGCAAAGGTGGCTAAACCTGCCAAGAAGAAGCAAATTGCAAAGACGTCTAAAGCTAAAGGTCTAACAGTGCTATCTGAGGTTGCTTTAACAGAAGCTAAACAAATGGAGTTGGCCATAAAGAGAAGCCTGATACAAACTCACAGCTCTCACGCCAGTTCAGGTACAAATAAAGGAACTAGTGATAAACCAGGGGTTCCCGATGTACCGACATATGCATCTGATGATGAGCAAATCTCTTGGAAGTCTAGTGATGAGGATGATGATGATGAAGTATCAATAAGTGGTGATTGGAATTGTTAGGTCTTGTTTATCTTGAATCATACATTATCAATCATGGAAGCTTAAAGAGAATAGTAATGGAGGAAAAGTATTCAAATTTCAAATGTTATAAATGGAGGGAAAAGGGAAAATGTTTATTACAAAAGCATCACCCTCTAATGATGATTATAGGGGTATTTATAAGAGAAGGAAGGAGCCTTCCCTTCCTTTATTTTTCACTTTTAGTCCTTAATCTTTGTAACTTGTGCTATTTATCTTTTTTTGCATAATATACCTTATACAAGCTACTTAATACTAAACAAAATAAAAAAAAAAAAAAAAAAAATAAAGACTATTAACTAAATATAACTAAACCACAAATGCGACACTTTTTATGAACCTAACAATCTCCCCTTAAGGGTCGATTATTCTGGGCGTTCTCTTCGAGGTCCAAGTGGTCTTCCATTCACATACATCTCCCATCTTCTCATTTGATTACGATGCTTCAATCTAACTTCAATCTCTTCTTCAAACAATTTCAGATACTCAACTTCATCATTGGTGAGTTCTCTTTGTACATAGCCATACTTCACATCATTATTGTAACTCTTTAATCCTTCTAGTACTTTGTTCAGCGTTGCATCACAAAACTTATGAATCTCTGAATGTCTCATCACCCTTTTCTCTTTCTTTCCTATTCTTGTAAATAATTCCATGCACGGGCTCATAATGATAGATAACTTTCTGTCTTTTTAACTCCCTAGGTAAAGATATTTATTGGTGCAGTGAGATTAACTTTTGGTTGATAACTTTCAATTCCAAGCGGAAATCATGCACTCTTTCTCATATCATGAACTTCTGATGAATACGGATAAAACCAAGCAACCCTGTTTCTGCATAGTCAAGAACCTTGCCATTCATAATTCAAATACATATCCTCAATATCATTCTTATTGAGATTCTTGTAATCAGGCTCGGTAATCGACACAATGCACTCATTAGCTCTTCTTGCAACTATCTCTGTGACAAACTTGTGTTCATGACCTAATTCCCAGTATGTCTTGATAACTTGAATGATCTTTGAGTTCGAATAAACCTCTTCCTTTGGTTTTCCAGACTCTTTTTGTTTCCATATGTAGAATATCTTTGCATTGAGTGGATTCTTCTAATGGTACAACCACCATATCAGCATAAGGATTAAATTTCTAACACAACTTATATTCACCCATCTGGAATTTCATTCTCGATATCAACATTATTAAAAGTGATTGCGTAGAAACATGGAAGTGACAATAAGATTTTCTCAGGTCTTGAACTTCCTTTCTTCCAATACAAAAGGTCTGATTTACAGAGATAAGTTTGAGGTTCAGGACTCTTTGACCAGCTTTGAACAGAATTTTGGTCTTTCTTGGATGTGGAGTGAACAACAATTTCCTTTCTACTTTTCCAAACAATGTCACTTTTCAATAAATTTCCATCATCTATCAAATATAATCTTGATGCTCATCTCCTGAAGTACCAATCTTTGTCTCACCATCTCATCAGACCATTTTCTTTAACTTTGCTTCATCATATCCATGATACATCATTCATAATATCTGTGACACTTGATTTGACGGTATTTTATCATAATCTGAAGCATAAGAATCATCCCAAAAATAAATAATCTTCTTCTTGTTCTTGCTTACCTGAAGTATGAATGGACCTCAATCCTCTTCATCACTTGTCCAGACGATGACTCTCCATACACATACGAAATACTCAGATGTCTTTTGCCGCTTTGCACTATTCTCCCCCTCAAGATGAACATCATCATGAGGATCATCCTGATCTCTTGGGTGAACGGCATAAGGTCTACATGTAGTTTGTTGTACTTGAAGATTCTCAAACTTCATCTGAAGTGCAAGCCATATTGCAATGTCTTGTTGCTGCAACTGAGGATTGTCTTTCATAGAGAGATATAGTTGATATTGTTGTTTTGGAACAGAGAGTGTTTGTGTTTGAGCTGGGTGAACATGAAGGATTTGACCAGACATATAACTTCTTACTGAAGCATCAACTTGAGAATGGATTTGATTATCAATAGCCTTTTGAATTTATGAGGAAATTTTAGCTTGTATATTCCCGCGCTCTTGTAAAATAGCTTTAGCAATCATCCGTTCCATCTCTTCTTTAGTCTTTTGTCTCTCCAGAATCAGCCCTTCCGCAACATACACTGGAACTTGATCTCTGACCTGCTCAGGAACTTGCTTTTTCACCTGCTCCTTAATGTGCATGTCAACCATAGTGGGTAATGATTCGACCATAATTCTTGAGAGAATGCAGCAAAGTATCGAATGACTTCCTTGACAAAAATCTTTCTTTGAGATGTTCAAACAAATATGTATACCGTCCTTATAACTCCTGAAAGAAATTCTTGTATCGTTTAAACCGAGCAGGTTTGGCTTTGAACAATGATAGAAGTCGGTTTGCTCTAGACAATTTGGTGTGTTGTGATCTTGATGATGATGTTGTTTGAGTATGAGTTTTCGTCAAATCCTGGAGTTTCTCAGTATTCTAAGATACGAGATTAGTATGAGTCCTAGGAGATCTAATTGGTGTGGGTAATGGTGTACTCCTAGACTCCTCTACTATCTTCCCTTTCTCCCTTCACTTTAATTCATACACTCAACATTAGTTTCCAGCCTCCTACTTCATTCTCACATAGATAGGTTATAACCAACATTAGTAACTTTGACCTCGTTCATCATTAGTTTTCTCCACTCCGGACTTTCTCTTATCACTCTGGGGCTCTAACTATTACCGGGCATCCGTGGTTCATCATTCCAAGGAGGTAAACATCATCCAATAACATTCCTACAGATCCTTCCACCCAACTTCATCTCTTCAGACCCAAGTGCTTGTTGACCAGTTTCACATTTTTTCCTCTAGCTTCTTGCTACTTCCTTGACGTTTTGTGCTCAGCGAAGACTTACTTGGAATGTATCTTGTAAGATCTTCTCGTCTGCTATTTCAAACATTGTAAACGAACTGGTGGAGTTAAACGGTAGATCTCTTTCAGGAGACGAAAAAAATCACAGTAGATCATTGTGGAGCACTTGTATAACAACCCAATAATTTTCATCAAATGCAAAACTATTTTTACTGATTATACACAATTAACGGGGGAAAAATTTTTTTTTTTCGCTTTATTACATTACTTATATATCTCAGTATGTCATAACTAAAGTAGACGAGCTCACGCAACCTATCTATGACAATCCTATCTTCATATATGTCAAGCAATCATCATAATATATCAAGTCAATATCATAATATCATTTTTACAAAGTACATTATTCCTATAATGTACCATTCGCAACGTTATATCAAAACGGGCTTTAAACCGTTATCGTATGCCTCTAAACCCTAATTCCATGAAAGATTAATATCTAAAGTGAATGCACAAGCAACTAAGCATATGTTTCAATGTAAATAAGATATCTCTATTGAAATATAAAATCTCTTCAAGTCAAAGTACAAATCTCTAAAAGCTCAATGTACAAGTCATTAAGCATGATCTCTAAAATAGCCGTTTTACCTCCGTTTTCATTCTAATTTCTTCACCACTACTTAAGCAAGTTACTACACTCATTTTACAATATATAAACCCTAAATATTCCATTCATAAGCTTTCATACATCTTTTTGCACTCAAAACCCTAATTCAAAAGTCAGAAACCCTAACCCGAGCTAAATACTACACAATGACCCGTTTCTTCATTATAATCCATTTTAAACCTTAACCAACACTCAAATAAGTTGCAATAACTTATTTTACAATCATATCAATCAATTCAATCAATATTTCATCATTACTTCATCATTTTACTTCACTGTATGTAAAACTATCCCTAGAAACCCGAAATGTACCTAATTGGTGTCATTTAACCCGTTTACCGTTTTAAACCATTTAATCCCAAAACCAACCAAGGGGCCATTGTAAACTCATAAAATGATTTTAAAAATCATTATCTATCATTACATGGCAATTTCAAGAAATCAAAGCCTAGAAAACTAACAAAAATCCAGAAAACCCAAATTATGCCCAATTATCATTTTTGACCCGTTTATTCATTTTCTACCCATTTAACTAAAACCCCCTATCAATTATTATTATTATCCCTTAATAATACAACCTAGGATCTATAATCCAATCAATCATGACCCAATTACAAAGAAATAATAAACCTAGAAGTTAAGAAAACCCTAAAGCAAGCCCTATTTGAACCCGGACCTCTTTCTTCAATTCTAATCCGTTTTAACCACAAAGACCAATTGCTAACTTTGCTAATAACTTAATAACATACCTTAACAACCTATTTCATCTATCCTAATCATTATAAACACAATGTAACTTGGAAAACTCTTGAAAACCAGTCGAGCCCAAAAACAGACCCGCGGCTAAACTTGACCCATATTAAGACCCATCCAGGCAAGAAACTTACATGAACTCCTTCTAGAAACACTTAAATCACTTACCCACTCCTTATACCTTGTCCTTGGTCCAAAAATAAAGCCACAACCCCCTTGATGACTCATTCAGCCGCGCTAAAGTAACCCCCACACAAACCACCCTTCTAGTTGCTTTCTCACATCCATGACTCATCCATACGTCAGCCCCATAGCTTCACCACATCATGTACTAGACCTTAAAAGTGTCTCACATCAGATTCATGAGCTTCCTTAACCTCCTTTATCTCCAAAAACTAGTATACATAGAGCTAGAAACCTTCACTTCATTTTCATCCCCCACTCTCTTATCTCATACCCATTATAGGCAACAATCCTTTGCTCCCTTATGATCCTAGGATCATTAAAGAAGTTCAAGAACCGAAGCAATAAATAATGAAGCCCCCGGAGTAAAGATACAAAGCGTACAATGGAAATAATCACCCGAAACTCCCCATTTTCCACATTTTTGAATCATTGAAGCTCCAAACCCAGGTTATTTGAATGTTCTACTTCTGCTACTACGCCTTAAATGTTTGCATATTAATCCTAAATAACTCTTGGTTTAAAGTTTTCATAACTCCATATACATGCTCATTTTCTATTTGATCCAAAACCTTACACCCGACACCCTAATTTCGCGTTTTTCTTAAAACCTAAATGTTAATAATTGTAAAATATTGATATATCTAAAACCTAGCAATCTTAAAATAAAATTAAAATAACCACTTTATTGATAATTGAGGAATTTGAACTTAAAAACCCACGTGTTTACGTTTTGAAACCCTAAATTTGACCAAGTTTTGCTTCCCTAGCCTAACGAAACGTTATATTAAACTTGTGTAGCGTTAAAAAATCATAATTTAGTTAGTTAAACTATAAATGTCTAATGTAATGTTTAAACTAAGCTTCATGGCAATTTGGATATGTTTTGTATTTAAATCCCTGCAAGGGGTTATATATTAACTTTCGGAAAACTTATAACTAAAAGGACTAAAAGTGTCATTTTATCAAAGTTATAACTCCAGGGATCTATTATGTCACTTTTCAAAGTCCAAGGTTTACTTGGTATATCTTTCAAAGTAGGACCAAAGTCGTAAAAATGCAAACTCCAAGGCCTAATTTGCAATTTTCCAACCCTAGGGTCTAAAATGCAACATTTTGAAAAATGTGTAAAATCATATTATAACCTTACCAGACATAACTTTAATTAACGCTTTTCGTGCTTAACATTTCCAGATATTGAATAAAACGCTTAAACCGATTATTATCGTATCACAATACTAGGGAGCTCTATTAAGGAGTTTCATCTTTGTATTTCGTTCGACTGATTGTTGGGTTTACGATTTAAAGTGCCCCTAGCTCCTCAAACGTTTACTGAATGACTTCGAATTATGATGGCCCGAACGGAGTATACAATAATCCAACCATCTATAAAACTCATAACTCCTAAAACTAAGTTCTAGAAAACAATCTTCCTAAAACTAACATATTTACTCAGGTTCGTTACGGGCTATTACTTTCATTACAATAATCAACATTCCCCGTTAAGATTGTGATAAGGTCTTCAGCTTTCATTTCAGAAAAGTATTACATCTACCTTTCAGTTGAGATTTCATAGCCTCGCCATTCAATCTTTTAAATTTTTATAAACCCGCAAGGGGATACATGCTCAATTGAATTTTAAAAGATAACAAGTACTTAAAACCGATATTGTGAAGTTCATAACCTCGCCTTTACTCATTTACATGTTTTATAAACCCGCGAGGGGGATACATGCTTGTTACAAACTCTTTTACATACTCGTTTATCTTATAACAATGTGATTACTTTTCAAAGACTTATACATGCTTAAACCAGGAATACAAGTGTTTTTACAAGTTATATGCTATCTGATATACCATTATCACTAATGTCTAAGTTACTTTATGCCAAAAGTCCCTCATTATCATGACCATTAATCACTTGTCGGGGTGAACGCAAATATTGTGGATAGATCTATCGGGATTGACGAATCCTATTTGTGTTAGCCGGATAGGTAACCAAACACACTATATTTGAATTTCATAGGTATATGGCAAGTACCTACACCGAGGGCCATTATCTCTTATATATATATCACATCATTTTGGGTATATATATATACACTAGTCAGTTTGTGTGCCATGAGCTTAGACCAGACTATACTATACAAGACATGACCAAACAAGACAATAACGCAGTAATACACTATTACTATGATAATTGCATTCGTTGCAGTTATTACAAATAACGGGTATATAATAACGTGACCCAAGATCAAAACAATAACATTTTCTAAAAAATTGTGTCTGTACAATATTACACTATGACCTGTATATAACAGTTTATTCAACTAAGAATTTCGACATCACCATTTGGTTGCTTTTTAGCATGTTTATCTCAGATTATTGAGCAATATACGGCACAGAGTGGCATGGACATGAAGATGGCTAAAACTTGTTATCATTCACATTGTATGTAACTAGATTTTGGGACCTACCTTTGTAAAACTCTGATTTGAAATGAATGAAAAACTATCTTTTGTGAACAAACTCTCTTTTAGGTCGTTTTTCTATGAATATGATTTTTTTTCATGAAGTAATACCTCCAGATTAGCTTCCGATACTAGATGTAAAAATGGGGTGTTACAGGATTGGTATCAGTGCATGTTATAGAGAACGAATGTCCAAAACCTTAAACTATAAACCACATTTTCATCTTTTCAGCCATCAAAGTTCCTCCGAGGCCACTACATTCCAGAACAAGTAATGTATATATATCAATATCTATAATACTATTACATAAATAACTTATGTATTACAACTAGGTTGTTAATAGAACGATGTCTTCTCCCAACCGCTCTACTTCTGATATTGATGAGCTTTTTCTCTATGATTATGCTTAACTATACATCAGTCTCATCGATTATTTCCCATCTTCACCTGTAAAGCAGTTCTTTAACTCTTTCAAGAAACTCTACAGATAATATAAACCCATCAGTAATCTTAAATTTCTACAATAATCCTTGTTTTTGAAGGACCGTACAAATCAATTTATGCTAAGGAATTACCTATTTCATCACTAGATCTTAATACTTCACCAGCTATTTTAGAGCTCTATCACTAAGTATTACCAACCATCACTACTATATATCCACGATTTTTTCTTTTATTCCTGCAAGAACTATAACCACCTAATAAGCAATCCATTCCCCATCTTCTTCCTCAACTACGTTATTTAATTCATCTCGGAATCAAACTTGTAATTTGGTATCACCGTCTTCCTTAGTTTATACTTCTATCCCTCCTCAAGTATTTGAAATAGGAAAATGTTCAGATAAGATGTATCTAAAACATCATGAGAAACAAGTCGAAATATATCTTGAATATTTAGATGAACTCTATCTTCACCGCATTGAGAGAATGGAAGAAGGACGTATAAATGGTAACGAACTGAAGACTGAACTCAAGGAAATCCGTATTCAGATTGTCAAACTTCAAAAGAAGCGGTTAGGGCAAAAGGATAAGATTGCCTTTGCTCACTACAGAATTTCCAATCTTGAACGAATCATTGAGAAAATCCAAGCTCGTCACCAAACAAATCAAGAAGATCTTTAGGATGTCATCTACCAACTCAGAATCAACAAACTCTTAGACTAGTTATAGCTTTATCCTAAGCCACGGGATGTGTGGTATAAATAAAAACGCTTGTCAAATCTTGACTATGTACAGTGAAAAGGCAAGTTATTTATAAAGGCAATCCCGTTTCATACCTTATTTTTTCCAACTTATCTCTCTTTCATCATCATTTCCACCATTGCGTCAATTATTTCCCGTCTTTTATCAAAACCTCTAGAGCTTAAAAATTTAAAAATAAGCATTTTCCTTTAAGCATTTTAAGCATCACATTCTCTTTTATTACTTTTCAAAACTTATGAATAGCATTCTTACTACGTATCATCTTTTGTTGATAGAATGCCTCCCAAAAGGACGTCAACATCTGAAACACCAGCCATAACCTTTGGATGCCATCCGACAACTGATTAGATGATGGATACTCTTCAGCTCTGAAAGCACAAGTTGCTGTTCATGGCAAACTTTTCGAGCAATATCCAATAGGAACACTGAACCCATAGAAATTCTTGTAGCAAAAAGAGGAAACTATAAAGAATTCATAAATTGTCAACCTTTCTACTTCAATGGCACAGAAGGAGCTGTTGACCTCATTCGCTGGTTTGAACGTACTGAGTCAGTGTTCTCGTAGCAAGTGTGCCGAGGAAGACAGAGTAACATTTGCTACTGGTACTTTAACTGATGATGCCTTGTCCTGGTGGAATGCACATGCCCAGCCTATGGGAATAGAGCAAGCTAATCAAATCACCTGGACTGAGTTAAAAAGGCTTCTGACAAACAAGTATTGTCCTCGAACTGAGATCAAGAAAATGGAAGATGATTTTATGGTCAAACTGTAAATGGAATTGTCTCAGACATATATAGAAGATTCCAAGAATTAACAATCTTTATGTCCAAACATTGTTCCGTATTCGAGAAACTTATGAAGCTTTCATCAGGGACATACCGCAAAGCATGAAGAACGTTACTGCCTCAAGCCTCAAACTTTGGAGGAATCCATAACATAACCCAGAGATTAAAGGATCAGATGAAAAAGCGAGATTCCGTGTCAAGAAACCAATGATCACAAACGAAAGCTTAAGGATAAAGGAAACATCATCAACAACAATAACTATCAGAATAAATATAACAATACATCCATAATGAGATTACCACCGACAAACAAATGAGAAGACAAGAAACCTTCAAGATTTATACCTGCCACCACGATATACTGGAAACTGTCCATTGTGTGAAAGATGCACCCTACATCACATAGGACCCCTTAACTGTCAAATGCCGGACTGCAACAGAGTAGGGTCATCTGACCAAGATCTGCAACAAACAAAACCACTATAAACAATCTACAAACTGTATCCCGTAACTTGAATGCTGTGGAAAAAAAAGGACATTATGCGAATCGGTGCTCAAAAGCAACAAAAGGGCCATAAGAAAACCATACTAAGGGATGAGTTTAATATTTTGTTCACTTTAGTACATTCTACCCTATAAACAACCCACGGGATATTCACTCTCATCCAGAAACTTCTTTATCTAAAAACCCCCAATCATCAAGCAACAATCCTCGTCGTCTGTACATTATCCTACATACAAGATACGAAGCATAAGTATCAAATCTTTAGGAGTTTCATATGTAAAGTTATCCATGAATTAATAAAGTGATAATTCTGTTACATCTTGTTATCTGGTGGTATTAAAACTCGTCAATTCTATAATGTTCAACTCTGAATACTCCCCTCATACCTTTGAAACATAAATTATCATCCTCAATTATATGGGCGTCAGTACAATCAACATCTTAATATTATCTAACAATTCATGATCATATCATTTACACACTTAGCCATAACGTGTTTTATACTTAGGAAAGACGATTTAATGATCATCTTATGAAATGAATTATGGTCACTTCTTTCATTGAATAAGGAAATTATAAATCACCGAACTATGAATTTATTAAATTCTCAGTTACAAGAAGTTGATGCTTCTTTTTGTTGTGGACTAATTAAATAAGTAGGCTTAATATATAACAAAAACGTACAAACAAGTTTCATTTAACCTTATTGTACAACAATTCTTAATCATTATCATTATTACCTTCATTATCATTATTACCTTCATCATCTGTTCATTTAAAAATCTGTATCTCACGTAATTAGCAACTCTCTTACAAATTCATAATCATTCCTTGACATCACTCATTCCATGATCTCCGTATTCTAAAAATTCTCTATTATATTCTGCAACCTAATAACACTAAAACACACAAAATCTATACAATGTCAATGATTTCAATACCACTAGGTATGAAGATTTTGACAAAGACTTGTGATAGCATTCTTATTCGATGTTGACTTTTAAAGGTTAATGAATAACGATTCTTTACGATCACAGTAGCACAGCAGAAGCATGGTAGGCCCATAACCCACAGGTTTCATAAATCAAAGTATTTCATCACCCAGGTTCTATCAGAATCTGAAGAAATTCTATTGGCTGTCATCAAGAGGTGTAATCTTGGAAATAAGTAGACGTGTGAAAGGAGGTAATTATAATTATGGTGCGCAACATAATTATAAATGCATCACACACGTGAACTTGTGACCTTGATTAACCTAAATTCATACCCAGTACCTATCTCTAAACAATACCACTATAACTTTCAATTAAATCTCGGGACGAGATTTCTGTAAGGGGTGGAGACTATAACAACCCAAGAATTTTCATCAAATGCAAAACCTATTTTACTATTATCACAATTATACGGGGAAATTTTTTGCTTTATTACATTACTTATATATCTCAGTATGTCATAACTAAAGTAGACGAGCTCACGCAACCTATCTATGACAATCCTATCTTCATATATGTCAAGCATCCATATAAATAAAACGAAAAAAATCAAAATCAAATTCTCAATTTACAAGTACATTATTCCTATAATTGACCATTCGCAACAGTATATCAAAATGGGCTTAAAACCATATCGAATGCCTCTAAACCCAATTCCATGAATTAATAAAATCAACCTTTAATGCACAAGCAACTAAAGCATAAGTGTACAAGTAATAAGATATCACATATGAAAAATAAAATCTCTTCACGTCAAATGTACAAACCTAAAAGCTCAATGTATAAGTCATTAAGCATGATCTCTAAAATAGCCGTTTTACCTCCGTTTTCATTCTAATTTCTTCACCACCACTTAACAAGTTACTCTACTCATTTTACAAGATTAAACCCAAAATAATCCTTCATAAGCTTTCAACATCTTTTGCACTCAAACCTAATTCAAAAAAGTCAGAAACCTAACCCGAGCTAAATTCTTACACAATGAACCCGTTTCTACAATTTAATCCAATTTAAACCTTAACCAACACTTCAAATAAGTATGCAATAACTTATTTTTACAATCATATCAACCTATTCAAATCATTATTTGCCATCATTACTTCATCATTATAACTTCACTTGTACGAAAAACATATCCTAGAAAACCCTAATGTACCTAATTGTTTCATTTAACCCGTTTACACATTTTTAAACCATTCTACTCCCAAATAACCAACCAAGGGCCATTGTAAACTCATAAAATAAAGTTTACAAATCATTATCTAACATTCACTAGGCTAATGTCAGGAAATCAAAGCCTAGAAAACCTTATAACGAATCCAGAAAACCCAAATTATGCCAAATAATCATTTGCCCGTTGTCTTCATTTTCCTACCCATTATTAACTCAAACCACCTATCAATTATTAATATAACTTGTTCAATTCTCTATAATCGATACACATATGAAAAGAGCCATCCTTCTTCTTAACAAACAACACTGGTGCTCCCTACGGAGAATGACTCGGTCGTATGAAACCCTTGTCTTGCAACTCTTAAAGTTGCCCAGACAATTCTTGCATTTCCGAGGGCGCTAGATGATATGGAGACTTCGCAACTGGCGTCTCTCTAGGAACTAAATCTATGCGAAACTCAACTTGTCATTGTGGTGGTAACCCCGACAAGTCTTTCGGGAATACATCAACAAAATCCCGTACTACAGATATATCACTCAATTTTGGTTCATCTACCTTAGCATTCATTAAGGCTTTAACGGCTCGTAAAGTACGTTCCCCTTAAACCCTTAGTATCCCACTACCTTCCAACGGTATTTCAACCACCTTTTCATGACAAACTATCATAGCCTTATTCTGGGACAACCAGTCCATTCCCACAATCACATCGAAACTTCCATGACCCAACGGTATCAAATTTATGCTAAACAAGGAATTTCCTAGTTCTAGTTTGCAGTCACGGATAATCCTATCCACTTCTACTTTCTTACCATTTGCTACTTCTATCACATAACCAGGATTTACAATACTAGGTTTCACATTTAGTAAAGGCACAAATTCAGTAGAAATGAAACTAAAATCAGCTCCAGAATCAAAAAGTACAGTGGCAAAATGATCGTTCAAAGAAAAAGTACTCGTCATAACTTTAGGATCCTGTAAAGCTTCCACCGCATTCACATTCACATTGAAGGCCCTTCCTGTAGCTCGATTCCCATTGTTTCTTGTGTTCCGATTGCCTTCAATAGTTAAATGGTTTCCCACTTGACCAGGTGCTCGGTTCAACTTAGGACAAGTATTTCGAAAATGCTCGCTGATTCCACACTCATAACATGTCCCTGGTTCAAACTTCATTCTGACAGCATTAACAGGAGTTGCTCGCTTAAATGGTGCCCGACAATCTTTAGCAAAATGGCCAGGTCTTTGACAGTTAAAACACAGCCTACAAACCCCATCCTCTGGATGATAAGTATAACACTTAGTACACTTAGGATATTGGTTCACAAATTCATTTTTAGGAGGAGCTGTTGCCACAAAACCCACTCCCATTTTCGCCTTCTTTTTATCCCTCTACGGCCCTCCAAATTTACCAGTCTCTTCCACTGCCTTCCTCTTCTCATTACTCTATGACAAGGTACCACAACTAATCACTTCGTCAGTAAGTATGCCGGCTCTCAGTATTGCATCCTGGATAGTTGTTGGCTGAGTCGCCTTGAGCATTCCCTTAATCTTAGGCGCCAATCCCGCTACATACCTCTTGATGCGTGCCGACTCAGGTGTCACCAGATGTGGAACCAGCTTGGCCAGTTCATGGAACCGATCCGTGTAAGCTGCAGGGTTGGCTCCTACCATCTTGTGATTCTAAAATTCACTCTCCAACCTCTCCATTTCATTACTTGGACAAAATTCCTCCACCAACAGAGCCTTAAAATCATTCTAGGTCATACCAATTGCCGCTTTACGGCCTCTTGCCTGGATTTGAGTGTTCCACCATGTCAGTGCCTTGTTAACAAATGAACTGGCAGCATACTTCACCTTTTGATTCTCAGAACACCCACTATTGTCAAGTACATTCTCCATCTTCTCGATCCAGCGGGTAAGTGCTATCGCACCTCCCTTTCCGTCATACTCCTTAGGGCCGCATGCCTGAAATCCCTTGTAGGAACACCCATTGTTCCCACCATTCCCATTGTTGTTGTTGTTATTTCCATTGTTGTTATTGTTGTTCCCGTTGTTGTTATTGTTATTTCCGTTGTTCACGTTGTTTGTCACTTGAGTGACGATCTGGGGAATGATATTTTGCAATTGCTGCGCAATGATGGCAGCGATGTCGGGTTGCCCATTTTCGTTGTCGTTAGTCCGTGTTCGAACCATTCTGATTAAGATAGTATTAACGCACATTAGATGAGAGGGGAAAGGTTTCTAAACCGACCATTCTATCAATATACAATCATAACTATATATATAAACGATGTTTCCACCATTTTTTGATCATTGAAGCTCAAAATTCCAGGTTTTGATGTTCTACTTCTGATATACACCCTATATAATATTATATGATCATAAATATATCTGTTAAAGTTCTTAACCCAATTCATGTTCATTTCCATTTGATCCAAAAACCGTTACACCGAACCTCAGTAATTTTGCGTTTTTCTTAAAACTAAATGTTATAATGATTAAATATTATTATAATCTATCTAGAATGTTAACTATGTTAAATAACCACTAATTGATTAATGAAGGAATTTGAACTTAAAACCCACGCGTTTATGTTTTGAAACCCTAATTTAACCCGTTTTGCTTCCTAACTTAATGAATCATTATTTTAAACTTGTGTTGCGTTAAAACTTCATATTTTAGTTTATTATAACTTATAAATGTCTATTAAAATGTTAAACTAAGCTTGCATGGCAATTTGGACATGTTTTGTAATTATAATCCATGCAAGGGTATATTATCGTAACTTTTGGAATCTTATAACTAAAAAGGACTTAAAAGTGTCATTTTATCAAAGTTATAACTCCAAGGATCTATTATGTCACTTTTCAAAGTCAAGGTTTACTGGGTATATCTTCAAAGTTGAAGGACCAAAGTCGTAAAATGCATACCCTAGGGGTCTACTGTGCAATTTTCCAAACCTAGGGTTCTAAAATGTACAATTTATGAAAAAGTATAACAATCATGTTTAAACTTACAGACATAACTTTAATCACGCTTTCTCGTGTTAACTATTCCAGATATTAATTAAACGCTTAAAACGATTACCTATCATAATTCACAAATACTTGGGAGCTTATGTAAGGAGTGTTCATCCGTGGTATTACGTTCTGAATGAGTTGTTGGGTTTACGATTTAAAGTGCCCTAGCTCCTCAAACGTTTACTGAATGACTTCTGAATTATGATGGCCGAACGGTTGATAAAAATAATCCAAATTCTTCAATCAAAATCATAAACTCTTAAAACCAAAGTTCTAAAGTACAATCTTCCTAAGATTGACTTATTCTACTCAGTAGTGTGAAGTGGACTGTCTTTTATCATTTTTCTTTTCAAACCTTCCCTGTTAAGATTGTGATAAAGTCGTCAGCTTTCATTTCAGAATAATTACTACATCTACCTATCAGGTGAGATTCATAACCTCGCCTTTACTTATTTTACATGTTTTATAAACCCGCGAGGGGGATACATGCTCGTTACAAACTCTTTTACATACTCTTTTTTCTTATAACAATGTATTTTACCTTTTCATTGACTTGGAGTTTCATAGCCTCATTTTTAATTCGCTTTAATTATTTCCATAAAACGTGAGGAGGATACATGCCTATAAAGTAACGGTACATGTGTTTATAACCAGCTATATGTTAATCTGATGTATCATTACAATCAATGTCTAAGTTATAAATCCAACAAGTTGTTAAATTTGACTTCAAGTCATTAAATTGACTATGGATATTAATCTGTTAGTATCATAGATCCTACAAGTCATTAAATTTGACTTCGAGTCGTTAAATTGACTTTGGATATTAATAAATCCTTCAAGTCGTTAAATTTGACTTCGAGTCTTTAAATTGACTTTGGAGGTTAATATGTTGATATATGAGCTCTTCGAGTCGTTAAATTGACTTTGGATAATAATGTGTTGATACCAGACAAGACCAAACAGACCAAACAAGGCAACCACGGGATAATACATTGTAACTATGATTCGGGTATATAATAACATGACCCAAGAACATATCATACCTTTTCATAATAATTGTGTTTGTACAATTATTATACATATGACTGTGTTCAAACCTTTTATCAAATCCTATGAATTTCACTCAAACATTGTGTTGACTTTTTAGCTGGTTTATCTCGGGTAATTGAGCATGTTGCAGCACGGTGTGGCATGGGCTAGAAGTGGATTTGACTGTATATCAAACATTATGTTTAGATTTTGGGACATGCCTTTTGTAAAAACTTAATTTGAATGGAATGATAACGTATCTTTTGAAATAAATGTCTCTTTAGGGTCATATTCTATGATTATTGATTGTTGGTTTCCATGAAGTAATTCTCCCATGATTTGCTTCCGCATGCTATATTGTAAAAATGTGGGGATGTTACATGATTGGTATCAGCGCCATGGTTTAAGAGAATCAAGGTCAAAAACCTTAACATAACCATCATTTCTTTTTCAGCATCAAATTCTCTCCGTGCCACTACATCCGGAACAGTATGTAAATTTACATATCTATTATACTATTCATAGATTACTTATGTATTTACGAGGGTTGTTAAACTGGAATGTGTCTTCTCCCAAACGCTCTACTTCCGATTATTGGGATGCTTTTTTTCTATATAAATATTCTTAACTATACTTAGGTCTCATCAGATTTTTCCCAGCTTCATCAGGAAGATGTATCTTTTAACTCTTTGGAAAATTACATGATATTATGATCCACCAGTATTCTCACTTTCTACAATACCCTTGTTTGAAGGACGTACAAGCATTTTATGTATGGTAATTTACCTATTTTATCACCAAGATTTCTATTGCTTCACCAGCTATTTTTTGACTCTTATCTCCAATATTACACACCATTCTATATTTAATCTCGATATTCCTGAAGAACTATTACACCAATAAGCAAATCTATTCCTCATCTTCTTCCTTAGTTGCGTATTTAATTCATCTCGGAATCAAACTTGTATTTGGTTATCACCGTCTTCCTTATGTTTATACTTTCGTATCCCACCTCAAAGTTTTGGAAATAGGAAAATGTTCAGATAAGATGTATCTGAAGCTCATGAGTAACATGTCAAATATATCTTGATAATTTTTAGGCATGAACATCCTTATCTTTACCGCATTGAGAGGATGGAAGAAGGACGTATAAATGGTAATCGATCTAAAGAAACGACTCAAGAAAATCGTCACTCAGATTATCAAACTTAAAGAAGCAGTTAGAGCAAAGGATAAGATTGCCTTTGCTTACTAATAGTATTTCCAATCTTGAACAAATCATTGAGAAAATCCAAGCTCATCACCAAACAGATCGGAGGGGATCTTTAGGATGTCATCTACCGGCTCAGAATCAACAAACTCCCTTAATATTTTTAGAACTTTATCTAGCCACGGGATGTGTGGTATAAATAAAAATGCTTGTCAAATCTTGAATATGTACAGTAAGAATTTATAAAGGCAATCCCGTTTCGTACCTTATTGTTTCCAACTTATCTCTCTCTTCCATCATCATCTCCATCATTTGTATCATTATCTCCGTCTTCATGAATCATACCATAACTTCTAAGTGCTTAAAATCCAAAAATAAACATTTCTCTAAGCATTTTAAGCATCACATTTTCTTTAAAGTATTACCTTTCTAAACTTGTGATGTCATTCTTACTACATGTTCTCTTATGTTGATAGAATGCCTCCCAAAAGGACGTCAACATCCGAAACACCAGCCATAACTTTGGATGCCATCCGGCAACTAACTGCTGATTTTACTGCAGCCCTGGAAGCACAGACTGCTGCCATGGCAAGTGCTAGTAATCTTACTGGAACTCCTGCAGTAAAAACGGGAAACTACAAAGAGTTTATCAGCTGTCAACCTTTCTGCTTTAATGGTACGGAAGGAGCGGTAGGCCTTATTTGTTGGTTTGAACAAACTGAATCAGTATTCTCTCGAAGCAGATGTGTTGAGAAAATAAAGTAACATTTGCTACTGGTACTTTAACTAACAATTCCTTATCCTGGTGGAATGCATATGCCCAACCTATGGGAATAGAGCAAGCTAATCAAACCACCTGGATTGAGTTAAAAAGCTTCTGTACGAAAAGTATTTGTCCCCGGACTTGAGATTGAAAAATGGAAGAGGATCTTTACAATCTGAGTGTAATGGAATTGATCTTAAACCCTATGTTAGAAGATTCAAGTATTAACCCACCTTGTGTCCAAACATGGTGCCAAACAATGAGAAACTCTTGGAAGCTTTTATCGGAGGTCTACCTCGAAGCATTGAAGGAAACATTACTGCCTCGAAACCTCAAACTTTGGAGGAAGCCATCAACATATCCCAGAGGTTAATGGATCAGATAATAAAATGCGATTCTGTGCAAGAAACCAATGATCATAAACAAAAATTAGAAGATAAGAGAAACACCATCGACAACAACAACAACTACCTCAAATACCATAACAACAATAACCACTTCAACAATCGCAAAAATGACAACTACAAAATTGACCAATACAAATTACAACCGTAATGATGATTACCACCACCAGCAGAATAGAAGACAAGAAACCTTCAAAGTTTATACTGCCGCCAATGGGTATATTGGGAATCGTCCCTTGTGCAAAAGATGTAGACTACATCACACGGGACCTTGCAGTGTCAAGTGTCAGGTTTGCAACAAGATGGCACCGCCATAGTACTGCAAAACAAAAGATCAACCGGAAAACAACTTTGAGGATATTCGAGATCATCAGAATCTTCTTAAATCTGAAAAACCTCGATCCATCAGCTTCAATCCTTGTTGTTATATTATTCTAGGAATCCTTCTACTATACGTAAATAAAGTATCAGCTCTTTATGGTTGCGTAGGTAAAGTTATCCATGATATATAAAGTGATGATTCATTACATCTGTTATCTAATGATATCAAGTCTGTCATCAATTTGTCAAATTCATTAATTTATTATTATTTCAACAATATGAATTATCTCCTCATACCTTTGCAACATAAATTTTCATCCTCAATTATATGGGCATCAGTACAATCAACATCTCAATATTATGTAATCATTTATTACCATATCATGTTTTTATGCTTAGGTAAGACGATTTATGATCGTCTTATTGAAATGAATTAGAATGCTTCTTTATTTGAATAAGGAAATTATAAATCCCTGAACTATGAATTTATAAATTCTCAGTTACAAGGAGTTGGACGCTTCTTTTTGTAAGTGACTAATTATAAATAAGTAGGCTTAAGTATATAACATACGTAACAAATCAAGTTTCTTTCAAACAATCCCTTATTCATTATCATTAATTACCATTCATTACCTTCATCATCTGTTCACTTTCAAATCTGTATCTCACGTGATCTAGCAACTCTCTTACAAATTTCTTTATCAGTCCTTGACATCCACCTATTCCATATTCCCGTATACTAAAATTATTCTGTTATATTTCATTGCAACTAATAAACAAGGAAACACACAAGAAATCTATGCATATCGTCAAATGATTTTCAATACACTAGGTATGAATAATTTTTGACAAGACTTGTGATAGCAATCTTATTTGATGTTGAATTTTAAAGGTTAACGAATTAATGATTCTTTACGATCAGAGTGGCGTAGCAGAAGCATGGTAGGCCCATAACCCACAGGTTTCATAAATCGAAGTATTTTCATCACCTATATTCTATCAGGAGCTGGAGTAATTCTATCATCAAAAGGTTGTGGTAGGGGGTGCGCTTGGAAATAAGTAGGACGTGTGAAAGGATTGTAATTATAATTTATGGTGTACAACATATTAAAAAGCATCACACACGTGAACTTGTGACCTTGATTAACCTAAATTCATACCCAGTACTTATCTCTAAACAATACCACTATAACTTTAAATTAAATCTCGGAGATTTCTATAAGGGGTGGAAACTATAACAACCCAAGAATTATTTTCATCAAATGCAAAACCTTTTTAATTTTATCACAATTGTACGGGGAAATTTTTCACTTTATTACATTACTTGCATTGTCAATATCTCAGTATGTCATGTAACTTACATAACTAAAGTAGACAAGCTCACGCAACCTATCTATGACAATCCTATCTTCATATATGTCAAGCAATCATCATAATATGTCAAGTCAATATCATAATATCCTTATTACAAAGTACATTATTCCTATAATGTACCATTCTTTTTTTTGTTTTTTTTTTTTTTATTTTTTTTATTTATTTTTTTATTTTGTTTCTTTTTATCACTTTCTTTATTTTTTTTTCATAAATTTTTTTAAATTTTTTTTTTTTTTTATTTTTTTTTAAGAACGTTATATCAAACGGGCTTTAAACTGTTATGTATGCCTCTAAACCTACTTTCATGAAGGATTAACATCTTAATGAATGCAAAAGTACTAAAGGCATATGTTCAAGCAATATAATATCTCATTTGCAATATAAAATCTCTCAAGTCAAAGTACAAGTCCATAAAGCTTTTAGTGTACCAAGTCATTAAGCATGATTATCTAAAATAGCCGTTTTACCTCGTTTTCATTCTAATTTCTTTCACATCACCTTTGTACAGATACATACACTCAATATACAATGTGTAAACCTAATTATCTATTCATCTTTCATACACATTTTTCTCTTAAAACCCTATCAAAACCTAAAACCCTAAAAATAGAGCTTAGTTTCTAAAACCATGACCCGTTCTCTTCGTTTTTATCCATTGTAAACCTAAAACCAATTATTAAATAAGTTATAAATAACATAAATTACAAATTATCAATCATAATCATTATCATTTCATCAATTACTTCAATTATACAAGAAACGAATCGAGAAAACCCTATTGTGCCCTAATTATTTTGATTAGTACACCGATTCCTCCGTTTTGTCTGACTGATTGAGATGTGACCACTGCGCAAGACACACATTTATTGACAGATAGTTTTTGCATATATATGATAAATCCTTATTAGTATGATGTTGTCTTATTGAGATAACAAGCATGGAAATTCTCTTGCATATCCCTACAGACCCGTGACATATTGACCCCCCTGAACGCGTCTCATACTAGGCTTGATAAATCTAGCGATGATCTTCAAGATCTTTCCTGAGATGAACGCTCTGAAATTAATAATGTTGTCTCTACTGCGCTTTTCTTCGTTTAAAACAACTCACATAGTTTATATCGTCAGTTACACTCTATAGTCCGCTCTACAACTAGACACCTTGAATCCGTACCCACACAGAGAGAGCCCTAACATACGAGTCATCAGATTCACTCCTATCGACGCCATGTACTCTCTAGCACCTTACCCCTAAATATACTAACTCCATTTCTTCGCTTTACAAACTGAGCCCACTTCACCTCTTTTTCTTCTTTATTAAGCTGCGGCATCACAAGGACCATCCAACACCACAAAGCTACTTCCTAGCTTCTACAACTCATACACTAGCTTCTCCACATCTCTACCTAGCTTGTAAACATGTCCCATATCAGACCTAAGACTTCATTAAACCTCCTAGATCTCAACTAGTATAAATAGGACTTTACCTATAAATAGAGGCATACATCCTTCATTCAAACTCGCACCACATTTCTTCTTTCTTAAATCCATAAGGCAGAAATACTTTGCTCCCATATGATCCTAGGATCATAAAGTATGTTCAAGAAGCGAAGCCCTAAAGAAAACAAAGCCTCGGAGTCGTTATACTAGGCGTACAAAGTGAAAAGTCCCGATTCTGACCCATTTCTAAGCCACAGGCTTAAGATCAGGTTCTCTAAGCTTATAATCTGCTCATGTAACGTTATAATGTTCATATGATCTTGATAAAATCATAATATAAAGCTTTGAACTCAAAAACCTAAGTGTTATGCCTTTTTGATCCAAAACCGTACACCCGAAACCCTAATTTCGCGTTTTTCATAAAACTAAATGTTATAATGGTTAAATATTGTTATAACCTATCCTAGCATGCTTAAATAATGTTAAAATAACCACTTTGTTGATTAATGAAGGAATTTGAACTTAAAACCCGCGCGTTTACGTTTTGAAACCCTAATATGACCCGTTTTGCTTCCTAGCTTAACGAATCATTATTTTAAACTTGTGTTGCTACTTCATATTTTAGTTTCTTATAACTTATAAATGTCTATTGAAATGTTAAACTGAGCTTGCATGGTAATTTGGACATGTTTTGTAATTATAATCCATGCAAGTGGTATATATCGTAACTTTCTGAAACTTATAACTAAAAGGGCTAAAACTGTCATTTTATCAAAGTTATAACACAAGGGATCTATTATGTCACTTTTCAAAGTCCAAGGTTTAATTGGTATATCTTTCAATGTTAAAGGACCAAAGTCGTAAAAATGCAAACTCCAAGAACCTATTTGTAATTTTTTTCAAACACTAGGGTCTAAAATGTAACTTTTTGAAAAATTATAAAATCATATCCAAAACATTATATGACATATCTTTAATTAACGCTTATCGTGCTTAACATTTCCAAATATT